>JAVQJG010291558.1:0-17196 GCA_036024015.1 Craterocephalus amniculus | reverse complement strand
CCCGGGAGGTGTTCTGGGCACGTCCCACCGGGAGGAGGCCGCGGGGTAGACCCAGGGCCCGCTGGAGGGATTATATCTCTCGACTGGCCTGGGAGCGCCTCGGGGTCCCCCCGGATGAGTTGTCTGATGTGGCTGTGGAGAGGGAAGTCTGGGCTTCCCTGCTTAGGCTGCTGCCCCCGCGACCCGACCCCGGATAAGCGGAAGAGGACGGTACGGTGCGGTACATTCATTGTAAACTTGAGCTTTTATTTGTAGACAAAATCTAATTCATACTTTTTCTTATCTTTAAAGTTACTTTAAAAATGATGATCAGGAGTTGTGGAGCCTAGAAGTTAGCTTATACAGCTTGAATTTATCAACTACATCCAAAAGGCCTCCCCATCCTCCCGATGATGTAAAATCAACGAAAGAAAGTGCATATGCCTGATTTAGAACACGTTTAGAAAACTTATCAGGTGACCGAAACATGAACTTCAACAATACACGAGTCAGTTTGGTGCATCTGGTTCTTTTTCATTTGTTTTGCTGTGTGCCAGATGCTAATGTTAGTATCCTGTTTGAACTTGATTGTGGTCCTGACTCATCGCATACCACCACGCTGTCAGATTGGAATACACAAGGCCTTACCATGATTGTTGCCCAACTCTAATCAAGCCTGATGCTTTTGGTTAGAGATTGGAAAAGCCGATCCTTTTATACTGTACAAACAAATCAGTTTTAAAAACTATTCTTTCACATCAGGACAAGAAATGAGAACCTCCTGTCTGAAATGACAAAGTCCATCTCCACGGCTACAGGGCTGCCTGCATCCTCCTGGTCTCTACAGGAAACAGAGACATGTGAGATTACTGCAGAAGAGTCAGAATGAAGATGTGTGGTACTGTGTCAGAGTAAATCCACCTGGACCCCAGTAGAACCAGAGGACAGCAGCCCAGTTCATCTAGACATGAGTAAAGTCATGTCTGATGAGGAGCTAAAGATAAAAGTAGAAGCTGAGCAGGTTTCCAGGTGTTTATTTCAAAAGCTTGTGCAACTTCTAATGTTTTTTTCACCGTCTGAATTCTTCTTCTACGGTTTTCCTATTCCTGTTTATCTTCTTCTTCTTCCCTGGTTTGTTTCTGCTCCACTATGCTCAACACTGACCCCGCGGTTTCCGGTGGTATTACTACGTCATCTGCGTCGAGTGACGGATGCGCAAGGAGCCTGAAAACGCACCAAAACGCAGATGACGGACGAAACTTTCCATGCGTGTGCGTATCCATCATCTGCGTCGAGCATAAATGGGCCTTAAGACTGAACAACATTTTGTGAAGGCCCAGTAAACACTATGGTATTAAACATTATGACTCTGACAACATTTTATTGAACAATTTAGCAACAGTCACATCTCTCAAAGCTCACCTGCTGTGGCCGTGTCTGTCCTCCTGTCTGTCTGTCCTCCTCCTTTCAGGAAACCTTTTTCCTGAAACACTTTTAAGGATTTTGGTCAAAATATAAAGTGTTTTGATGGATGTAAATTTGTTTTGCACATTAATTTACTAATGAATCATTAAATTAGTGACTCATTATTATTATTAATGACTCAATAACATCTGAGAATAAGTATTACAGCGTGAGTTAAATTTTTACATTGATTCATTCCAAAATAGTTCCTGATGTCCTTTTTTTGCTTCTGAATTTTGCCACTGGTTTGCACCACGAGGTGAAACAATGTTTCAGCAGAATGAGTGGCAGTGGTAACAGGTCAGTGAGGTGAGGCAGGACTCAAAGCAGCGACAGTGTGCTCTGATCTTTCTGTTGGTTGGATGGGGATCACTCAGTCAGGACTTATCGCACATTGGAAAGAAAATGTCCCTACCATTCCTACCCAGTTCTATGCTATTGGATTCAGAGGTTTTGTCCCACAAAAATGAGACAGACATGTCTCTGCTTTCATACGACTCCTTGGCCGTGTCTCAGTACGTAAATGCACTAAGCGGTAGTGATGATTTTACCGCAACTCTCCAGCTCATCACATATACGGCAAATAAACGTCCACAAACTATAACATTAATCATGTGTTATAATGTACAACCTATTTATGTTTGAAAAAACTGATAACGCTTATTGTCCTACGTCGCCAATATTTAGTGCGAGCAGTTCTGCAATAGATTTTCAGCTGTTTTTAGGGCAGAATCCGGATACTTTCAGAATTTTTGCTTAAATCTGCATGTAAATGCACTATGCACTTAAATATAGTGCTGGGAAGTGCGCTGATTGAGACACAGCCCTTATTTTTGTGGAGAAACGATCAGAAGCTCTACAGTGAACAGTGATGTCCTCACAGCCCTGCTTGGGGTGTGAACTGGGTTTGGTTTTCTAGGCAAAATGTTGCCATGAGAAGAGAAAATTATGATACATTCTGCAGTATCTCCCAAATCAGTCATTAACTCTATATAGCACCAGAGCCCCCCTGTTAGCATTAACTAGCCTCTCAATCATTACCCCTTCCGCAGCCATGTCAGAGGGTCTACTTCGGATGTTTTCCAGGACGAGTCTGTGCGATTTTATTTAGTTTTATTTTTCTACTTATTTAAATGATTTGATGAACTAGGTTTTATTGATTGCTGTTCCCATCTGGATGATGCCCCCCTAACAACTGCTAACTGAGCATCCATCTTCATGCTGTCTCTTGTCTGAGCGCTCTGAAGTCCGTAAAAGTCATTCTGTTCACTCTGGTCTTATCTCTTGCTTTGTCCCTTTCTCTTATTTTCCTCTCCTCCTCTGTTAATGTCTTCTTTAGGTTTCTTTGCTGAATTGGCCATGTTGTGCATTCCAAATGGACAATGTGTTGATATCCAGTTGCTGGCATATGATGCAGTGTTGTAAAGTAACATGTTGCAATAAAGTGTGGTTACTCAGGTGAGAGAAGCTGCGTGGTAATCATGACTCCAGATATGTGCGATGCATGTCACAAAAACAAGTATATGACACAGAATAATGTAGTGTTGCTTTAATGTTTCCTTAATAATCACTTAAGATCGACTGAGAAGTCTTTCTATACATGTGGGAAAACTGCATATAGATAGACCATTTGGGAAGAATAAAGTTGTCTGAACACAATTTTTGCAAAATGGTAGGAATTTCTGACTTGATGAATTCCATTCGTGAGCCATAAATGAGATTTGGAAAAACATTTCATGATAAATAATGGAGCAGCCCATATTCCAGTACCATCAAGTTGAGCACAACATTAATAACCCACAATGAAGCCAAGAATAATGTGTTAAATGTGGAACTGTTGCATGCAAGAGGTCTGATTTCTAATCCCTACACCAATTCTGACAAAAACCTGTGAAACCTGTGAAAAGTTATTATACCAGGCGAATAAGACACTGTTTATTGCTGTTCCTTAAAGATAAAACAGAATTTTGACCCTTGATTCCCTTCTTGGTTGATTTTGTTGCAAAGATTTTAAAATTAAACATTAAACATTGAACAGCCTGAAAATATAGACCTGCAGATAACCCATCATCCTAATCTTTAATCTTGTGTCTCTAGATATTCAGCTTTATGCACCTTTTTCTCTTTTTAATGTTTCTTTCTGCATGCTTTCTATTGATACTGAACTGAACTACAGTCTGCACCTGTTTAACTTTCCTCAGATCATATTGAAAACGTCTTGCTGCCAATTCCCACTTGAACTCTTAAAGTTTTTCCGCTCCGTGATGAAGCACCGTCTCGTCTGTGCAGACGCCGACAAGCAGAGGCTGCTCTGGCAGCTCCATTACAGCCGCTCACCCCCTCACCGCCTCCTCACCAAAGCCTTTATCTGCTCCTCCGAGGTGTATTAAGGGATTAAGATGCTATCTTTTGCTCAGGAATGTCACAAGAATGTACTCCACTCTCCAAACTGTATGTGAATGTGGTCCAGGAGATCTCAGCTGAGTAGGGAGGTGCTGACTTAGCCTTTAAAACTTTACTCAGATCAGTTTAATCCAGGTTGAGATGTTAAGAATTTGAGCCAACGGTCGCATGAAGGGTTTCTTGCTTAAGTGGTCTTCCGTGTGGTAAAAAATACGGTGGATGCAACGAGACCAGACCTGTTTTAAATCACAAGGCTTTGAAAAATCAAACATCCATATGGGATGTTCGTGGTATGCTCTCATCATAACTATCTGGGCATGATTTGTTTGATCTGATGAAGCAAAGGATTGAACTGATCACCCCATAAAACATGTGTCCCCATCACCCGGATATATCTAGGTCCCCTATCACGCTTTCCTCATTAGACCCCTTGTGTGTTCAATTGGAGCCATGTAAAGAGAAAGCTTTGATGTGCGCTAGAGAGAGGCAAAACAATGACATCTGTTTCTGTCTAGAAAGAGGATAATTGTTTTCACGGTGCCGCTGCAGAGTCGGAGTCTCCAGACTGAAACCACAGTGTTCTCAACTGTAACGGCTTCTTACCCATAAGGAAAACATCCATAACCACAGATTACTGCAAGGTTTTCAGCAGAGGAATGTTGCTCAGGATGAGCATTTTTCTGAGTTACAATCCTTCATGGTGTGATCTAATACAATATGAAGTCTCAGAAGTAATAAGTTGTTAAAAGTGACTTCTTGTGTCAGTAGCTGTCGGACGGGGAGGTGAGGAGGCTCTCAGAGCAGCTCCTCCAGAGAGAAGAGGCCCTGCAGAAACTCCAGAGGGAGAAAGAACACATCATTGAGATCAGCCAGGTAAGATGATGATGATGAAGTTAGATATTTTGTACAGAAGGTTCAAACTTGATTTTAAAAAACCTGGACATTTGAAATCATGTCATGTTGTAAGCAATGACAATTTGATGGGTGTCAAACTCTCATTGGTCTCATTAGCTGATCTTCTGTCACGTGGCCTGCTGGTTTCTTTCATTCATTTATTTTCTGTAACCCTTAATCCAATTCAGGGCCGCGGGTGGGTTGGAGTCTATCAAGAAGCACGTTGTTATTCCATTGCAGGGCCAACACAGAGACAAACAACCATTAACATATACACTCCTAGGGAGAATCTAGAGTAACCATTTAACCTTACATGCAGCTGCCTCTACGAGCTAACAAAGCTAACCCAGAACTAACCAGCTAACAGAGGTTAAAACTAAAGCGCGCTGTAGGCTGGCCATAAATTTACCTCCTTTTGTCGGATATCTTGTACCTGTCAAGCACAAGGACACGCACCTAGTTATGAAGAATTTACAGATTAAATATCCTCTAAATAGATGAGTTATGTTTAAATTCCCTCCAACACAGTTGTCATGTAGGTAAACTTGACCTATTAAATCTAAATTGATTTTAGTGCCAGGCTGTATACATTTTTATTTCTGCTGTAAAATTGACCTTTTTAACATTTGAAGTCTAGGGGGATTGAATCCCTTTTGGAGCCAGCCCCGTGTGGAAGAGGGGCGAACTACAATTTTTGGCACTTCTACGTCGGCTTCTCATTTCTCCCCCAGTGGCTGACTCGGTTGTAATAGGATTATTTTGACCCAGAATCCATCTGGAGCTGTTGCAGAGCTCACAAAGCAGGCAAACATCAAGTTTTGGGTTTTTATTTCTATCAAGGTTTAAATTTTACTGAAAGGTGCGGTCTGCCAGATAAACTTAGATCACTTGAACACCACTAGTTCTATCAGGTGTAGTGTTTATATATGCACCTTTAACTTACTATTATTCAACAAATGACAACAGAACAGCTCTGATAGGGTTGGACATCCTCAAAAAGATGAATGTGAGGCCCCAGTGTAAACTTACCTCCACTTCACGTTATTTGTGATTGTTTCCTCGTGCCCTGTTTCATTCTCAGAGCTTATAGAGATGCTCCAGTTGCTACCTGACTGAAACAGAAACATATATTAGGGAAAGCAGAATATGGGCCACAGACCTGCCAAAAGTGGCACTCATGATGAATGTGCACCCTACCAGCCACCCTACACTCTGTCCGTTTTAAAAGAACAGATGCTTTGTAAACTAAAGAAATCACAACCCTTGACAACCTCATCACCCTGGCTGCCGCAGAGGCCCGCTTCTTAATCCCTCCCAGATGTCTTGACCAGCAGTAGCAGCCCTCTAAAATATTATAAATAGGCCTCATTATGTTCCTGACACGTCTCATATTATGGATTCAGCCTGGGAAATAAAAACAAGACAAAAGCATTTACAGTTTTATTAATGAGCTGGTTTGGTTTTTTAAATCACTTATTGTATCAAACTGAAGATGACTTCAGGATCCCCTTTGTTTTGCTTGCACTCTGGCATTACAGAAGGTTTTAAAACCAATACACACATATTATCGCAAGGATTTATGTACAGTTAAACAAGTGTATATCAACAAAAATAATTCTAATGTATGTTTATTCTTGGTTTCATTCACTGGTGATTTGTTGGGCAGCCATGGGTCTCTCTGAATTTCCAAGTTGGATTTCCAACTTCAGGGGGTATTCATGTCGTATTTCCAACTGGAAACTCAGAAAACCCAACTTCAGAGTAAAAATCAAACAGTATTTATCAGACATCCGTTCAGACATTTGAATGATTTATACCATTCCAGGCAACAATCATAACACTTATTACTGACCAGTTGCCATTGCAATTTATCTTTAATGTCATGTTGTACTCCAGCAGCAGATGATAATCCATGGTTATAGTCCTTTAAAGTCATATAGTAAAATATTTGACCAGTTTTCTTCCAATTGCTGGATTTTAAGGGGTTAAGGGACATGTGTTGTTTCATGTTGACAGCAGGCCATCGAGGACCTGCAGACGGAGGAGGAGAAAGTCAACCAGCTGACCAAAGAGAAAACCAAGCTGCAGATGCAAGCTGAAGATGTAAGTGCATATTTTCCAAAATTACAGCCGATTACTTTATAAGGATTTAAACTCCATGTCTGCTGGATACCTGAATAGAGAACAATGTTTTGGTTTTATTAAACAAGCAAATAGGAGAGATGGATTTACACAGACGCCGGCGAGATGGTAGATTTTGTGGTAAAAAATTAACCAAAAATTTTGGACAAAGAAACTGTTTTATAATCCCTGAAAATGGCAGAGCAAGAAGAGACTGAGGGTGGATTGTATCACTATCAATTTTAGAGGAGAAAGAGTTTTGAAAATCCTCACAGATGAGCGGTTGGCTGCGGACAGACAACGGTAGCAGGTACAAGAGCAGTATTGCTTGTTTAATGATGGAGGCAAAGTGTTCGTGAGTCAGTTTTATAGCCTGCTGACCATTTTTAAAACAGTTTTTAAACATCTTGTAAGACACTGTTTCTCAAATAGGGGTACACGTACCCCTGGGGGTACTTTGGGACAATCCAAGGGGTGCTTGAGAAAATAAAAACCACAAAAACATTTTCTTAAAAATTTCTGATAATCCTGTGATATAAATCTATTTAGTTTATTCTCAGTACTCAGTTTTAATTCTGTGTTTCTATCATGCATTTAACTCCTTTCCCAGAAATTTAGTCATGAATCATTGATAAAATGTTTGTCCTTTTAAAATAACTGAAACCTGAAAGTGTTTGTTTGGGTACAAATTTTAACAAATTGGGTGCTGATGGTCCAATTCTGTTTACTTTTGTTCCCAACCAGAAAGCTCACACTGGTTAGGGGGTACGTGGCTGGAAAAGTACTGCACAGGGGGTTCATTGCTGAAAATCCTCTGAGAACCACTGTTGTAAGAGATCTGAACCTTGTCGTTCTTCCAAAATTCTTTATGCTGGCATGGTTGTTAGTTAATGAACCACCAGAGGGCAGAGTTCAGAGTTCACCAACGAGTCAGTTTGCTCCCTCAACTTTGTAAATATTAAACGTTCTCATGCGTCCCTCCAAAGCCATCCTCTATTAGGAGGCAGTGCTGAGTTCAAAAATAATTCCTGCAATCAAACGTAGTTTTCAGGCACCGGTTGGTAATGGCCACTATAACATTGTCGCTAACCACCCAACACACGCAACACTCACATAGTCTTGCTTCAAAACCTTGCACAATTTCTCCAGCTTTTTTCCTTTTTTTCTGTCCCGTTCCTCTTCTTCTTCTCTGGTTTCTTTCTACTCAGCACTGCCACCGTGATTGCCAGTAGTGTTGCTCCATTTTCCATGTTGAGTGACGGCTCTACAAGGATCCTAAAAACACATCAAATTAAGATAATTTCCGTTGCATAACCGATGCAGGAGACGAACGAAATTGTCCTTCCATCTGTGTATTCCTGTTTTGCATCAAGCATAAATTGGCCTTTAGCCAGTAGCAAACATGGTGTTGGTTGGGGAGAGCAGGCTCCTCCTCCTTGTTCCTTTCATGGGCTGCACATCAGCAATACTACCCAACACTGCCCCCACGGTTTCTGCTGGTCCCACTCCATTTGCTCCGTCATGGTGCGGATCCACAAGGCCTTGAAAATGAACCACATCATGCATTTAAATTAAACAGAAGCTCCATCTTTATCCATCTTCAGATTGAGCATAAATGCGCCTTTAGATTACAAGTCTCACTGTTGGCCAGGGCTTAAAGAGCCAAAGCATCCAGCACATGTCTGCGGGTTAAATTTTTTTCAATCACCCTTTACCCTCGAAATGGGAACAAAACTTACAAAATAATCAATGCTTTAAGGTTGAACCAAAGATCATTAAATCAGGGACAGCTGGACACCCATTTGATTCGACTTTGAGCCGACACGGCTTGAATTGAGCCAACCAGATGCAGGACTACATGAGTCCTAACCTGGGCTCTAAATGAGGCCACTATGTGAAACGAAGTATTGAATCTGTTTTTCTCTCCTACAAATGCTTGAGGGAAAATATGTGGCTCCATTAGTGCTAAATGCTTCATTATGTCCAGCAGCTGCTTGCCAACTGCATCTGTTATTAGTGAAGGATCTTCATTATGAATTTGCCTTGTGCTGCTGTGTGACACAAAAAATATACGTATTATAATTTAATAAGACACGGCGTGTGGTTGACAGCAAAGACTCAAAGAGATAAACATTTTAGTCTGCAGAATCCAGCAACTAAATAACTTCTGTGATGTTAGAAGTAAACTAAATTGACTCCTCTGCATCCAACTAAAGCACATGGTGCTCTAAATACTGAAGATGTAAGCTTTGGAAACAGCTATTTGACAGTAATATGAGGAGTGGAAACTTAAAGTTGGCAGAGATTTGGAGGATCTGGAGAAACACTGCAGTTCAAGGCACAAATATATAAGATATTAATAACAGGCAGCAGAGTTAAGAGGACTGAATGAGGCCGTTTTAGTCCTCAAAACCACAGGTTACCTGGAGACAATAAGAGCTCTAGTTTATGTGTGTGATGCTCTGACGGTTCTGGGACTTTCCTCGTTCCCAGTTGGAGTTCCAGTTGGAGCGCCTTCAGCGCGGCGATCTGGAGAAGAGCAGGAGGAAGCTGGAGGGTGACAGCAGATCTACGCAGGACAGTCTGGGAGAGATGGAAAAGATGAGGAGTGCTCTGGAGGAGCTCATTAAAAGGTAAGTTAAACACATTTTTACTCATATTTTGAACATTTTATGTGGAAAACCAAATCGTAATGTTAAGATCTTGGTTTTTACCCTGACTGAAGTTTAAACAACTACTGCATTATGGGCCAGATTGTCTAAAATTTCTTGGCCTCTAATGGATGAATCTAGCTGATTTTGATGATTCAAGAAGCAGAGCAGGATATTCATCAATAGGACGGCTGGTGGTCCCCCCTCCTCCTCCAATCAGATTAATGAGTAATGTGCAAGAGATCCATGTTTATAACTGACAAATGGACTGAATGGACTATGGATATAAGACTTCTGTTATTCCTAAAGGGTGAATTATCATATCAGTGGTTTATAGACTGTATAACATTTCTTACACGACCTCTATCTGATTGATTAGAGCTGTTGTACAAGTATGAATCTCTCCCCGATGGAAAAAACTGAGGCAATCTTCTTTAGTGCAACAGTAAAGTTGTCATGTGATTAATAAATCTGGCTAATGAATTCCATGTTCTTCTCCACACACACGAGCTGCAACCACCTCACTGATCCATAACCTTTCCAGTGCAAACAAAATGAAATGAGTGTGTTCATCCAAACTGTAGCATGCTGACATACACTCACCGGTCACTTCTTCTACTGCTTGTTAACACAAATTTGTATTCAGCCAAACACATGACAGCAAATTTATACAACTGGTCATGTAGACATGATGAAGATGACTTGATGAAGTTCAACCCGAGCATCAGAATGGTGAAGAAAGGATTTAAGTGACTCTGAATATGATTTTTCCCACACATACATCACTAGGATTTAAAGAGAATGATCTGAAGGAGAGAAAATATCCAGAGAGCAGCAGCTGAGAGATGAGACCAGAATCAGATGTATTTCATATGTACACATGCATTGTAGACAAAAACACAAATAAATAAATAGATTAAAAAATACATAAATAAAAAAATTCAGCACTGTGCAGCACGCTATGCAGAACATCATCTCTGAACACACAACACGTCCAGCCTTGAAGCAGATGTGCTCCAGCAGCAGAAGAGCACACCGGGTTTCCCTCCTGTCAGCTAAGAACAGGAAACAGAGGCTATAATTCACACAGACTCACCAGAACTGGACAAACTGGTCTGATGAGTCTCCATTTCAGCTCCACAATTAGATGCTGGGCTCAGAATCTGCTGGAAGCATCGTGAAAGCATGGATCCATCCTGCCTTGGATCAATGCTTCATGCTGCTGCTAGTGTGATGGTGGGGGGAGATTTTCATGCTTTAATAGTCTCTGATAATAGCTGAGATAGGCTCCAGCCCACCTATAACCCCGGATTAAGTACACTAAATGCATGGATGGATGGATGGATGGATGGATGGATATAAGACTTACTCTTACTCCTCTGTTTCATTTCACCCATCTGTAAAATGATGGGAGATCATTTGGAATTAACATGAAGTTTGGGGGATATTTAGTTTTTCAGACAATGACAGCTTCATGATGCTGACATCACAAGGAATCTACTGGTAAAAAATGTCATGTATGATCACTGAGAAAAGGCTAAATAGCCTGTCTAATGTCTTGTTACATTGCCTCTGCAGAGCTGAAATACATGTGGAAGAGGGAATTCAGCCATTTGATTCAGGTTCAGGTTGCATCTAAAAGTTGCAGGATTAGCTCTCCCGGGCTGGACCTGGACAACAACGACATCTATGAACATGATGTGCTGCATTCACTTGCACTTGGATATCTGAGATTTACCCGGTAATAGTCAATTTACACTAAATATTCAGAATTGTTGTCCCCCTTTTGGCCACGCCCATGCTGTCACTGAGAGTTTGTATTCATATTTCTTGGACTTTTCTGCAGATCTCACTGACTGAAAAGTTTCAGATGTGCGGTTATTTTTGCGTCCACTCTGCCCAGCTGACTCTTTCGTGTCTCTTTTGTGTCTTTGCCTCTCTAACTTTCCACAGGATGCAGCTGCATCAAATTCTGGCTACAACGTTTCGTTCCATCTTTAATGCAGATTTACGTCTTTCTGGGAGGGTTTAAGAAGCAGCGTGTGTTAGCTGATTTCAGTCTGACAAAATCATGTAAATCAGTGGGATTTTATAACACGCTTCCACTCCATCATCTCTTAAGTCTGCAGCAGTTCATGTCTATGCACAAAATAACAAGCGGTGTCATATAACACTGACGCTGATCCTCTTATTATGCATGGCTGACTTCTGGCCTGACGCCTTCTGTTACATCAGGGTTAACTAATGACTGGATTTATTATTCCTGTGTTTTACCTCCAGTATCAATCTGCTCAGCAGCTTTTGGTTTTCCATTTCAGTTTATTCTACTTTGCACACTTAAAATACACAGTTTAAAAATGTGTGAATAATATATCTGTAAAATCAGGTTATTTAATCTTGAAATTCTTCATAGTTAGGGGTGTGTCATTTTGATTGTCAGGTACCAGAAATCTGGGAAAATGGGGCACAGAGTAGCACAACCGCGGTTTTTAGCCGGCTAACAGAGTGCCTTATCTTTAAGCTGCATTCGATTTATCTTGAAGGCCGGAATTTGGAACTGGGATTTACATCACATCCAAGTTGAGAGCATCGAGGTTGACCAAGTCGACAAACTTGCTAAATGGCCATATATTCCCTTAGTTGGTCGTAATTTCAGAGGCTAAACATGTTAGCAAACAGCATCTAGTGTTAGCAAAGAGTTCACATCTAACGCTTTTATTTAGCGTTTCTAACATGCATGCATTTTGTAAACTTAATATCGCCATATGGAAGTAAAAAAGTACTATTTTTCAATTTATGTAGCCTACAGTTAAATATTTAAACATAAATATAAGTAGGCTGCTCTTCGTTTCAGTCACCATTGATTTGTTGGGCAGCCATCTTCACTAGGTGAAGTCGGGGTTGATGGTAGTAGGCCTATAACCCAGACTTTCTAAGTCGGATTTCCGACTTCGGGGTGCGTACAGGTTGTATTTCCAACTCAGAACTCGGATAATCCAGCTTCCGAGGACAAATCAAACAAACCATTAGTCCACCTTCCTCAGTTAGCTGGTAAGCCCCTGTTAGCACATGGTTAGCTTTGTTAGCTCGTAGCTCAGAGTTTGAAGGAGGTCAGTCATCCTTCCCCATGCTCACAACCCCCCTGAAGTTGGTTCATTTCAGTTGGTTCCATTAATTTTACAGTCTATGGATGATGATAATGGGATACGTTTTTTATTCTTGAGGTAATGGATTATGATGGCTGGAGATTCTTAGTCCTTAATAGAACAAACACACAGAGACAAACAATTACATTCTCTGAACTTAGACTAAACCAACGTGCAGTTTGTACGTTTGCATTCTACTGGGAGCAGTGTTGGCTTCCAGTCTAACTGCTGCAGGAATTGAAGACGTGCACTCCCTCGTGGTTTGGGTGCAGCAGCCTGGGCTGAAGGAGCTCTGCAGGGCTGTGGGTGTTCTGGGGACTGTGGGGTCATGTCCTTCAACCTGATTAGAGCTCAGCCATTATCTTCTTCTCTCCCACCACCTCAACTGGTGGATCCAGGAGGATCCCAGTCCAGAGCTGTGTACAAATTGTAGAAATTGTGCATTTCAGACAAGAGTGGTGTGCTCTCAACAAATTCTGTTAAACTTCCTCAACCCTGTTCTTTACCCTCACTTTTTCTTTTGCTTTGCAGGTTTTCAATCAATCCATTTTAATGCCTCTGAAATAGACCACAGACTGAGGGAAATGTCACTGGCTGCACATGCAAGGTTTGAAACAAGGGGCCCCTTCTTTGTGAACAGAGTTGTAATCTTTATGTCTGGATTGAGTTGCCAGCTTAGACCTTTAATTAATCAAATTCCATAAACATGTGTCATGCACGGGCAGACGACCTGCCACAAACAAGCTGCTGCAAGACAGAAACTGCTGAGGCATCACCTCCCAACAGTGATACTAGATCAGAACATTTCATTTTTCCCCCAGTACTGATTAGCTGGTCCCAGATCAGAGAGCAAGTCAGCCAACAGATAATGTTATAAAAGCAGGGGGTTGATACACAACAAATCAAACTAATAGCACTGTGACAAAAAAAGGTATCTGGATGACTGCTATTACCTGATAAAAGCCAGTCATTATGTTGCTGCATCATGGAAAAGTATTTTTCACTCATCTTTATGATCCTAAATAAAGTTTGCTTTTATGTTGTGACAGGAACAGTCAGAACATTGTTTTTAACTCGCAGCAAGACAGATGTTTTACATAAAATTCCTGTGTTTATATGAAAATGTAATATTACTGTGTATGTTACTGTATATATTACTGTCAGCTCACTAAATGTTTACGTATATCAAATATCTTTGGTTGTGGTGATCAGTTCAATGTATTTTGGTTTCTGGCTGTTCAAACAATCAGTCAAGGCCCCATGTAACAGCTACATTGACTCCTAAACTTGAAAATTTGTACGTTTTCTTTCCAAAACAGTGAAGGCGACAATTTCTTAAGGGATTCTGTCTGTTACCACATTTGTCTGTTCAACGAAAAACATTCCACAACAACACTTACCCTCATGTAAGGAGGAAAAGTGCACTTTTTCAATTGTAAGTCGCTTTGGGTAAAAGCGTCAGCTAAATGACAGTGTAATGTTATGTAATGTACTGTGTTCGGCTGAAATATAAGACAAATCTTAGCTTGCAAAAAATTCAATACTTCACTTTTTGCGTTTTAATTTTTCTAGATACAGTACCCGCTTTGTCACATGAACGATGTCCAAAATAAAAGAAAAACTTTTCATACATTTTCAACAAATCAACAAACAAATTTGGCTTTTTATCTTGTATGTTTCCGGCGAATTCTACTACAGCATTAAATTAGTAGAATAATATGATGATCTGAGTTCTTTCTTGTTGTCTTATATTTTGGAAAGCTCAGTTTAGATCAGAATACTTCGCAAACTGTAAAACTTTGGTTTGCTAGAAGATTGCAGTTGCTGTGCGTGAAGCCGACAACACAATTTTTTTGTTGAAGATAGACTGGGCCCTTATGAAGAGCAAACATATTAACAATGCAATAAAAACCTCATGAGGAGAAACAGGCCACACATAAAAGAGTTTTACACTTCCAAGCTTCTCCATGGTTTTATTTGCTTGGTTGTGCAGAAACTCGTCGGAAGAATCGTATAAGTTGATAATTAGGGGAACAAAACTTATGGGTATTTCTCTCCCTGATATATTATGAGGATGTGTCATCACATAGCCTAAGTTCTCCAAGGTATTTACTCGCATCTACACTTTAAAAATACTCTGACAATGTCTTTCAACTTCATTTGCTTGAAGTACACAAGTCTACAAAAAACACCTGACTGAAAATGCACATAAACCTAATATTTATATGGTGGAGAATTAAATCCTTTTGTAATACTTTCTGAAGATTGAGTGGCTTCTTCAGTGGGTCATTGCTTTGTACTGTGAGCAAAACTGGCAGGAAATCATGGGTGAGCAGACAAATTTGGCTAATCTTACACAGATTTAGAGCCAGGAGAAAATGCCTCTAAAGCTAAACAGCATATACAAAACAATACAATAACTTAACAAAGTCCTTAGACAGTTTTCTATATGTGTTTTTATTCTATAAATGTAAGTCATACCATAATATTTAACATAGGCGTTAAAGTAATCCGATAACATCTCTGGCTTGATGATGACCTTAAGAGTGAATCACAGCTGTAAAGCTGTGGGCCATAAAATAAAAAAAAGAAGAGGAAAAAGTCAAAGGCAGTGCTCAGATTGTCGTCATTTTATTTGATCTCACTAATTTAAGCCTAAACCCCAAATGAAACATGAGTTATAGCACACAGTACACTGTATATTCAGGTGAAGCATAAATTGACTTTGACATACAGTACATTTTTCATGAGCAACAGGTCAAATTCTTGAACTCTGCACACATGCTGACATCCGCTCAACTTGGTGCTTTGCTAAACACGAGCCAGAAACAGACTGTCATCTGATCCTGTCATACAATAAGCCTGTAAAAACCCCAAGTTTCCACTGCCAGACTACTTAAATACTTCAGCAACCTCTCATATCTACAAGATGAAACAAGATAAATTACCCTCTACCGCCATTTTTCTTTTGTTGTAAGGTAAACATACCATTTTGTGCATGATTTCCTCTTGACTCCAGTAAGGATGCCACAGCTCTCAGCAGCATATCTGACTGATGTGCAGACATCCAGGCAGATGAGCTGCCTAATGGGTTAGAAGTACCTCATTATTTGATTAGCCTCATTGAGAACTGCTAATTCACCCCAGCTTGCATTGTTTAAGAAAATATTGGTTGCACAACTTAACCTTTGGATTATTACAAGATAATTTACATGATAGCTGTTACATATTAAACTTTCTCACTTCTCTGGCAATTATAGTTAAGCAAATGCATCAAATATTTGGAAAAGATGCTGTTTTTTCATGTAAGAACTTTCTGATTAATTACAAAGGCTAGCATGCTAGCACTCTTTATAGTGACAAAGACAAAACAGAAGATGTCGACCAGAACCAGTGAGCAGCACAAAGTGTAAGAAAAGGCTTGAATAATAAGTTGGATAATATGGCATTAGTTAGCTACAATAACTTCAAATACATGCATAAGATTCATGTATATATCATGTCTAGGCTACTAATATTTTCATGACTTGTAGCTCAGTGAAAAAGGCTTTTGATACATGTTTTGTTTCATTATTTACGTTAACAGAAAAAAATAAAATCTGGGCACAATTTAAAGCCCAGAAGATCAAAACTCCAGTTTTAACCTCTGTCTATGTCCCTGGCGCACAGAGATTTCTTTTGATGATATTGTACACTGTAATTAGCAATATTTTCTTCTTAAGTTGTTCCACAATTTTTACATGTAGTTTATCTCAGATTGGTGAACCTCTGTCCTTCTTTCCACCTGAGAGACTCTACATCTCAGAAATGCTCCTTTTACACCCAAGCACACAGAGCTGCTGCCAGTTAACCTAACTAGTCTTTAAATGTACCATTTTCTTTTCTTGCCTTTTTATTGCTTCTATTACAACTTTTGCAGACATGCTGCTGCCATCAAATTCCAAATATATTTTCCATGAAATGATAGAATGTCTCAGTTTCAACATCTGATATCTTGTTTATGTTCTACTGGGAATAAAATATGAGTTGACGAGATTTACAAATGATTGGCTCTGTTCAGTTTACAGCTCAATTTGGATTTCTTGCCCATAACGTAACCAAGCGGCAACCTCCTGTTGATGAATAAGATGCCAAAATTGCAGTTCCGCCTTCATCCACTAGGTGCTGGCTTCAAAACAGAGCAAATCCCCATAGACTCCTGTGTTAAAAAGACCAACTTCACAGTAGAAATAAACATGTTTACAGGCTGGTAGGCTTTGATAGGTTAAGTTGTGATGAAGAGTGCATTGAAATGATTCTAATGATTTGAACTACCACACAAACACAAAAAAAATGTTGGACAGTTTCTTCCATCTTTATTTAATGCATTGTTCATATTATTGCTCGCCTTACTAGCATCCTTGATGCACCGCTTTGATCTAACAACTTGAGTTCTCTCTCATAGGAACAACCTTTTGACAAAAAAAACCCCACTGAGAGCATGATCATTAATACAAATATTTTTAACAGTATTTGGTTTTTTATGTATATATATATAT
>JAVQJG010291539.1:0-14779 GCA_036024015.1 Craterocephalus amniculus | reverse complement strand
ATATATATATATATATATATATATATAAAAATATATATAGGATAATAATGTTACAGCAACGTTAAAATAACTATAAACCAATAATACCAGAGTCTCATTAACATCTGCATCCAAGACCCACAATAGCCTACAGGCAATAATAATGTTTACATAACAAATGAACTTTGTGGGTTATCTTAATGATTTGTAAAATGGCCTAATGCTGTTGACGCTGACCGCAGGATCAGGACTATATTTTCATCCTCAAAGCTCACTTATCAAATATCACAGGGAAATAAATCCCTCGCCATCTGTTTGAATCATTATGGCATTTCCCATTCAAACTGGGCATGAAAATGACATTTAAATGAAAATATTAAAATATTTGTAGAGCCACCTGTATAGTATGTAAATGCACTTAGCAAAGGCCTGTAGTTGCTGAAGGTCTTAAAACTACAAAATTTCAATGTATGGCAAAGATCCAAAAAAGAAAAAAAAAAAAAGTCAGGTGAGTTAGAGCCTGGGGGTTGTTTTAACCTGTTTCTACAGCCAACGCTTAAAGGTTGACACTGAATCTAAAATAACTTTTGATTGGATGGTATCTTTGGTTTCCCTTTGATCCAGAAAATGTTTTATCTGGCCTCTAAATGGCCCACAGAATGAGACGCATGTGTGCTGTGCTTCATTACCCTATGCAAAAAAAGGTGGCCTGAGACAGAAGAAGTCATCAGCATCCACTGGACGTGTGACACGACAAAGCCGCTGCTGCTGACACAATACAATGTTTTTATAATGCCATTAATGGGAAGAGCCTGTAAATCACAAGCTCATGTGAAAGATGGAGCAAACTGGGATGTAAATTCTCCTCCAGCACGAGCATACTGGACATTTACAAGTTGTTAGGTAGCCAGGCATTCTTTGAAACTCGCCTCCCTAGAGACAGGATATCTGAAAGGTTTCAGATGTGTTCAGCGATGCATTAGACATGTTATTTATTTATTTATTTAGAATAAAAAAGTCAAAGGATACATATTTAATCAATACACTTGAACTTTCTCAGTGTGGGGACCAAGCTGGATGGTGGCAGCTGATTCACACAATGTCATTATGTTGCTGAGTGTGTTGAGTTAAATGTTTCATCTGCTGTGTTTTCATCCAACACAAGTAAGAAAATTACATTTCATCCTCCAGTTTCTGATTTATAAGGAGTTTATAAACAGTTTCCCTCCTCTTATAACAATATGAATTAGCTCTTCCTGGCCCATCAGAGGGTTCGATCCTGCCCGGATGGATTTGGTGCATGTGCAAAAGAAATGATCTGTAATTATTTGATAAAAGCAACTGTAATCCCTCATTTATCTACATGAGGTTTCATTTCTTTTGTTTAAACATAAACCGCTTCCAAGGCAGTGGGATAGCTTGTCCTTTCTTTCTTTCTATCTTTCTGACTTCAGTTTGCATGATGAGGAGACGTGGTTTAGGGGTCAGCATTACCAAACGTGGAAATATACACACGTGTAGATTTATAATAACTTCTAGGGATACCTGGGATAAAATGCTGGGTTATTTTAAAAATCCATCTTTATCTGGAAATGGCAATCCACTGGATATTGGGTCAATATGTAAGAGGTACAATAAAAATATGAATATATGAAGCCAGATTATAACTATTATATCAGTAAAACTGTTCAAATTTATTTATTTCAAATTGAATAAAATCCTGACACAAAATAAATGAATCAATTAAATAAAATAACTGAGGCAATTTCACTTGTTTTCTCCAGAAATTTCAGGCTGTTCATAATGTTTTCTAAGTAAACATCTTGATATTTTACATATATTTCCTTTAACTAAAACAAAAATGTGGCATTTTCATTGTTTATAGGTTATCATGCTGTTATTTACTGGTCTGGCCTACTGGAGACCAGATTTTGTTTACTTTAGACAAAAACAATATCAAATATTGAATCTTTCTGACTATAAAAATGACCCAGGGATAATTCAGCAGAGCAGCTTTTCACCTCTCAGAAACAGGAACAAGTAGGTGGAATGATTTGAAGGTCAGAACTGATTTTCTGTGACATCTTTGAGGAATTTTAAATCCATTTATTAATGATGTTTACATCTGCTTAAACAGTAATGATTTTTTTTTAGCACAAACTGTGGTTTACTGTTTATACATCAGCTCATATGATGGAGCACTTTTACATAAATACAAATCAATCATTTCATCCGCATTCAAAGTTAGTGTTTTATAGGATGGAGTACCAGTGGGAAGGCCTGGGTTTGTGTGTGTGTGTGTGTGTGTGTGCGTGTGTGTGTGTTGCCTACCCAGTGCGCTTGGTTATGGTGCCGAGCGTCATGGGCTGTTTGATCTGTGCCAGAGGCAGAACCACAGTGAGGCTGGGCAGCGGGGTGAGCCGAGGGTTCCCCATGTTGTTATTGGTGAAGTTGTTGTATGAATCCTGGTTGCTCAGTTTGCCTGGAAAACACACGGACGGAGGACTGATGAGTGTCAGCCGCACGGAGACGGACTTTCCCCAGACGGCAAGGTCGGATATGCCCAACATTTTGGAGTTGAAAATAAAACATGAATATGTCAATCGAAAGCTTTTCAGGGCCGCAGCAGCGGAGCATATGGACTCGTATTGTGACTGTTATTAAAACCTTTTATACATAATTCATTTTTCAGGACTCAGCGGTTGCTCTTTCAGTTCACTGATCTTTACAGATGCTAATTTGTAAAATTGCTCACTTGGAATCAGATTTAAAATGTCATCTAAGATTCACTTCAAACCATACAGACTTTCCTTTTTTTTTTTTTTTAAAAAAAAGAAAGAAAAAAGGCTGCACCTTTTCTCAGTTTTTTTAAACTTTTTTCTACCACCACCTCCTGATTTCACTCCATCACAAACATCCAACCCCAGGTTCAAGGCCTCCCGTGGAATGATTGGAAATAACCAAGTCAAGATGGCACGTTACAAAGACTCTGCTTCCAGTCCCTGGCAGTCCGTTAATCAAGACCAATCAACAGGCTCCGCACACCGGTGCAACACACATGTGGGAAAACACATAAACACACCCGCAAGGACAGATGATCCAGAGAAACACAACCTGACTCGCATACGCCATGAAGCTTGAGTCAAACATAATCAGGCCATGTCAAAGGGCGTCCTAACGGGGTAATGATGGTATCCAGAGAGGCTGCGACCGCTGGCGTCTCCATCTTCCAGCCCGCACGGCTGCTTAGACGGCTCATGCACACTTAATCCGTGCCAGGGAGAGCTAGACACGCATAAACAATACAACTTTTGTTTTTTTAAATAAACCCTATTGTTGTAAAAATCTTTACCAAAAAAATTTCGGTTTTTGTTTGATTTACTTTTACTTGATCTATATTACTCATTCATTATCATTATGATTTATTGATTCATTTTAATACATTTTTTATTGTTTTATCTATTTTATAGTTACATCATAAACAATGTGTATTTTAACTATTACTAAATAGTTATTTACATGATTCTTCATTCTAGTTGATCTTATTCTATTTTACCTAGTTTTTCATTTAATTACATTTTAACTTTATTAATCCTGATATAGAATTTTGGCTCTGCATTTAGCCCATCTGTAGATGTGCTGGAGAGCAGTAGGCTACCATGTCCCGGTGCCCGGGGAGCCGCTGGAAGGAGATAAGGGCCCACAGGGCTCCAACCTGGGTGTTCAGATTCAAACCCACCTCTGTATACACTGAGGTTATTAAGTTGTTTTTTTTTTACTGCATTTATTTATGTTTTAATATAAAATGAGGTTGAAATGCATTTTCTTTTCTGTCATTCATTGGATCTCAAACGCATGAAGCAATCCTTCCACTGCAGCTTGACTCAGAGCTTTCAACTGTCTTTCCGTCTGACGTGTCCTTCAATGCAACATTATTTCACAAGTTTCAAAGCCTAGGAAAAACTAAATGCAAAAATAGATAATATCTATGTTTGCCATTTGGTTTAACTAAACCCGGCCAAATAAAAGCCGAACGATGTGCGGGACTTCACACTGCTACAGGAAGCTCAGCATGCTCGGTTCTATGTTTTGTTGGAAATATAAATGAATACAAAGAGACGAGACACAATTACATATTAACAGTTAAACAGATACATTAAACCACAGGATTATGGAAATGTGGATTATAAAACAAATATGCTTGTAATCCTCTGACAATAGCTCCAACAAAAAAAGTGTATTTTTCTGGCAGCCCAAGGAAAATTCCAAGTTCAAGTGCTTTCAAAAGAAATAAAGAGCAAACCAGTGGGTGCACCACAATGCGGCCGCTGAATGTTTTCCTTGTTCCATTTGTTGCCTTAATAGATGAATGACAGCCATGTAACATAAAGGAATGAAAAGCAGGGAGGGGGACGCAGGGACAAAGAAAACAAGGAACACATCAAAGCTGGGATAAAGGTAGAGCAGCAGAGTGCCTCGTCATTATTGGGAAGGAGCGATGAGGAGGAGGGTGAATGTGAGCGGAAAGGGAGCGCTGAGTGTTTTGCTCCAGTCTTTTAGATCATTAACGTGTAGCTCAGAGTTTCATTAGCTGCGCCGAAGCCGGGCTTTGTGCTCCTGTATTGGCCTGTCTTTTAGACCTCCGCTGGACAACAATGCTGCGTGACCTTCGCAGGCAGAGAGGAGACCATTACACAGACCTGGCCTTCATTTGCCTCGGCCCCTCTCTCGCTCCAGCCAACAGAGCGCTGCCCCGCCGCAGCTCCTGAAAGCTTATTCACTTTGCTAAAGTGCTACACCCCCAGAGCCTGGGCAGCCACCTTTTGTGTTGAGGGAAGGGGAGCAGATGAGGAAGAAAAAAATCTGCACAGGAAGAAGCCTGAAAGACTATAATGGTGCTTCAGCTAAGAGGGGAGCAGAAAGCGGGCGTTGGGGTGGGAGTGTCAATGAATTTAGCATCCGCATCCAAACAGACCTTTCACTTTTGCCCCCAGCTCTTCGTTTGTCACTGAACTCCCCAACTTTAAACCTAAGCCTGCCCTCTTTGTCGAAACACCACGACAGACATTATAACAGGTGTGGCCTGACGGAGACGGGGGGCGATGATCGCTGTTGGCCAAACCGTCACAGAAGGGTCATCACCCCCCAGACGGTGAAGACAAGTCAGACAGGAATGTGTTGGGGATCACGCACGGCCAGAAAATGATTCCTGAGGACAGCTTGGCTGGTGCAGAGGACGGAGTGTGTTCACTGATCGGACAACCTGAAAATACGAAGCTGGAGAACATTTAAAAGCTGGAAAACAGCTACGGCCACTCAGGTGTTCGTATAAGAAGCCGTCTGGGGGCAGCCATGATGGAAAATGCTGTGTGACTGGTTGGTGTCAGGACCGAGCTGCAGGCAGACATGATGTAGAAACAAAGGTACTGGTGTGTGAGAGAGAGAGAAAAGGCTCGTTAATGTGCAGGTCTTCATCTAAATGCTGAATCTCTCTAGTGACTCCATCTTTAGAAAGCAGTAAAAACTTGACTGTTCAGAACAGAATCATCAGATATTACTGCATCTGCGGGACGTACGCATGTTTCCAACGTTGCACAGAAGAACCTGCTCCTTGCCGTTACTATGACAACACACACATTCTCTGCTTGCTGAGTCCCCCTAAAACACTCGAACCCCTCAAACGCACGGCGAGCAAAAAGTTGGATCATAAATAAATAACTAAAGTTTTATTTGAACCTATTTTACCATGTTTTAGATGGTAAAGATTTTATCTTTCATTTATCTTTCTGTTTATGCCTGAGCTATAGGCCTCAGAATTGGGATGGATTATTCACTCATTTCAGCAAAAACCTGCTCATTTCAATGAGACGATAATCTTTTTTTTTTTTCCTTCCAATTTTTGTAAAAGAGAAAAAAAGCAAGTATTTGGACAGCATAAAGTCAACACATATATCTCCCATTCAAGACCCATATTTTATACACTTTTATAGGGATTGTCAAATGTAAATTAATACTAACACAAACTATAACCATGATAAAACATTTGTGGGTATTTTCCTGGTTTCATTCTTCTCTGAACAACCTTACATTTATTATTTTAACTTGCTGAACAACAACAACTGCATCAACAATCACACACACACACTAGATCTAAGGAAGCAAAGAATACGTTTGTTACTAGTGTGAAAAACACAAACATGTTGAACAAACCACTTTTTTAATTTCAAGTGAAAATATAGATTTCTGAAACAAAAAGCAAACACATGTAAACTGAGGTTAATTGGTGGCTCTAAATTCTCCATAAGAATAAGTGTATGCATGAATGGTCCCTGTGTGTTGGCCCTGCGATGAACTGATGCTGATGAAAAGCAGTCAGAAACAGTCTATTATGGACCTGAAAAGGTTTATGACTTACTTATTCTCCAACAAGATGATAAACTACAAAAAGAAAAAAAACGCATCTGAACCATGAAGGAGGCGCTACAGGTTCTGGACAGCTTGTATTTCAACAGAATTCTTCCTCATCTTGATCACATCTAGACTGTTGCGGTGTGCTGATTTTTGTCTCAATAAATGGTTTGAAATGGAGGAATTACCGTCATGATTCTATTTAAAAGCCCAATATTTATGATATAATATCAACTTTTTAGAAGGACAGAGGTGATAAACTCATAGATTGCAGAGATTTAAAGATTACTGCATCCAGTATGACTTGTAGTCCATTGTTGTCTTTATTTAAGGTCTTTATAGAACAGTTTGTGTCCGATAAGTTCCTCATGTGAACATCAGCGAGTTGTTATCAAAAAGCTGTTGTTTCAGCGGGTTTGTTTTCTGATAAATCACATCAAAATGTGGATCATTGTCTTATATCACTAAAATTGGCCAGAGTTTTCATGGTGCACGTTTTTACAAAGGCTCTGTGATCTTCTAGTTTTATCACCATCACTGTAGATGCTCACTTTCAAAGTTTAGTGCCGTAAGATCCGCCCCGTCCAGAAGCGTCCTCACACAACATCAGACTTAGTTTCTAGCTCCAGACCAGGAGATGCTCACCTCTGCTCCAGGACCAGACTAAAACTTACTTAAAGCGTACTGTCAGAAACATGTAGAAAAGTACTGTAACACGATGTAGACTCTTTATCGTCTGTTTATCGTCTGTTAAAGTACTTGAAAAGGAACTTTTCTATTTTGTACTGCTAAAAATTGAAATGGAATTAAACTGTTTTCCAAACAGTACTAGAACAATATTAATGCCTGTGCCTTTTATTCAAATGGGGCGTCCACTAAAATCCATTTAAAATAAAAAAATAAAAATTGCCTTTTGAGGCAATTACTGTCTGATTAAAATGTAATTAATCTAGATGAATTATCTACAAATCCACTAAATAATTAGATTAATATTTTAATTAAGTCCACTACACTAGAATTTACTAGAACTTTTAGTGAGTTTATATGGGTTAAAAGATTGTATTTATACTAAGAGAAAGTTCAGAAAACTTCTGGTTTTGTTTGTTTGGTCTTGTTCTGTTAAACTAATCAGATAAGAGGAAGACGGCATATTTAACCAGACTAAAAATAAATATATGTCATTCTGATTTGAGGAGGTAAGAGCACCATAAAAAAGTTTTTTTAAGCTGTACGTGTATTTTAAGAAAGAAGGATGTGTGTTTGGAGCGTCAGGCTGATGCTGACATCAGATAATGGCCAAGGAAAAGTGGGCAGGATGTCTGCTCTCCCACTAGTAAAAATCCTTCTGACAACGCAATTGTGTGAAACTGCACGTCTTTGCTGTCATTTTCATAGACAGAGTGGTGGAGCAAACTTATGCAAACAACTGATTAAGGGTGTGCCAACATCCACCTATGGTAAACAGTGGGAGTGGAAATCAGGCCTGTGCACAATGGCGTCACAACAGGACCATGCGTGTGAAAAGCTGTTGTATTAGGCAGGTTTTTTTCCCTTAAATGAATGAATGCACAGATGATTTTTCACTGTCAGATTTTTTCATCGCAGACTTAAAAAAACTGCCACAAAGAAGAAAATCTATTTTGAATATTAAAAGGCTTTCTCACCACCGGCAGCTGCGCTATCACTCATTTTATCACCACTTCTTCGATTCTTCTGTTTGGGGCTCAGAAGCTGAAGCAGTACGTGTACCGGCCGGGTGCATCATCTTGACAGCAGCTGAGGTATCAGACTGTAAATAACAGTAACTTTAAAACCGAAAGGCATCTGGCTGAGAGAGAGGCTGGAGAGGGGGGAAAAAAAGAAAGGTTGAGAGTGAGGTAGACAGCTGAGAAGCGTCTGGCCGACAGACAGCTCTAGACGGAGGCCATGATTTGATTAATGACCAGGGCGTGATGTGCCCAAGCACTGATACATGACATCTCCATGGAAAGAAGATCCATCAATGCAAATCCAGCTCCGTCGCCGTCGTCCAGAGAAAAACTCTGACCCTGCCAAAAAGTCACACCAACACCTGACCCGCGCCTTTCTTTCTCAGCTAATCCAACCATCCATCCAGCTCTCCTCCATCCATCCCTCCCTGTCTCAACAGCATTTGCATTCTCTTCTCGCATTAAGCCTCTCTTGCGCTCTTTCTCTCTCCTCAGCCTCCCTGTGTCACGCTATCTCATGTTTCTATTCCCTCTTTTAATACCCAATTTGCATCCAATACAAGCAGGCGGCTTCCAAGAGGAGCTGATGTGCGAAAGGACAAGCTCCGAAGCCAACACAAAGCACTGTGTCTTATTTGAATCGTTCTGCCAGAGAGGAGATTTCAGTTCAAGGAAAAAAAAAAAAAACGGGGATGGGAGGTGTGAGGAGGCAGCAGGTCAGGCAGGTGACATGCTTACTGATGCTCTGGGAATAAGCACGGACCTTGAACCTGAGGATGATGCTGCACCTGTGAGGAGGAGGAAATGTGGGAAAGAAATCTATAATTCCCAAACTGGGAAATGCTTTTATGCTTTTCTCCTGGCTTTTTTCTTTGAAGATTGCTGGGTTTTTTTCTCCCTCTCTCTTCGTTATTTGTCTTTAACTCCAGTTTTGGGGAAGTGTGATTAAAAAAGTAACCCTGATGTCGCGGAGCGTAATGATGAAGGTTAATGGAAACAGACACTACAGGCTCGAACGCTCAAACCCTGAAAAATCATCTCTTTCTAAAATTCATGTAGAAGCCGAAGCCTTTAAACTCAGTCACCATGGCGACACAATGTTTTCCGGGCAGCCTCAGTTGTCAGATCAACAACAACAACAACAACAACAACAGGAAAGATTTGGACTTTTCCAGGTGTAAACCGGTTGAAAAGGCAGGTGTGTGTGCAGACATCGTCCTTGTGTTTTCTTAAACTAAATCTTGCACAGGTGTGTGTGCAGCATTCTAAATGACTTCCAGCAGCAGGATGAGCTTCTAGCTCCATTATATGCAGATCTTGATAAATCTTCCCAGATCCCAGCAAATTGTTTCATTTTATTAGTACCTTAAATTGTTTTTACTTTCAGTCTTGATGCAATAAGGGAAAAAAGTAAGTAAAATCATCAGACAATCATTATCCCAGAATTAGGTCATTTGCTTGATGTCCACCTCCCAGCAGCCAGACGGCCGTAGCTGTCCCTCTCCACTGCTCTGGCTGTTTTAGGACATTCGTTCATTTAGGCAAATGAACATGCAGGCGCATTATGAAAATGTTGTTTTTTTACATGATCTTTGCATCACTGTGAGGTATCTCAAGTGTCAGGTATTCTATTTGCCAAGTTTGCCCCTCGTCAAAAAAAAAAAACAAACAAAAAAAAAACCCTGTTGATTCATTGGAACTGAAAGGATGTTTGTACAGCAATACAGTAGAGTTTGCAGCTTCTTTCTTTTTCTCTGCTGGTACTGCTTATATTTACACACACATGAAGACAAAAGTGTCTGTGCAGAGCTTTAATATATATTTTCTTATTTCATTAAAATATTTCACTTAAAATATTAAATGTAAAAGCAAATCCATTTTAATTGAAATTTAAGATACTTGGTTTTTAATTCAGGATTATTAATTATATAATTGTATATTATATTATATTATATTATATTACATTATATTATATTATGAATGATTTTAGATTATATATTATATTCATCTGAGATAAAGGCTGATGAGAACATGATCTTTTTTTCAAAATTTTTAAAAGGGTATAGTTAGCTTTAATTTCTGCATAAAAGGTGTAATCAAATGAAAGTTATTCACAGCAAACTACTTATAAAGCATCCAGCAACAAAATGCTTCATATAGTATAATCGATTTCTGCAAAATTGCGTGCGCACACAAAACAAACAAAAAAATTAAATTTATAATTTAGAAAGAGGTTAAGACATGGAGATATTTCCCAAATTAAGCTTAAGAAAGATTTGAATGATGCTGGTGATACTGGTAAATAATCAGGTTTCATTCCTCTGAGTTTTCCAGACGGATTAAAGGTGGAAGGGGTTTAATCCTGAGCGTGAAGGGGGGGCTCTACCATCCCAAATCCCCAAAGTATCATTATTAAAACACTCTCTTCCACAGGAGAAGGAAAGAGAGGGAGAGAGAAAACCAGAAGGGAGGAGAAGAAAGACGGAGAAATGGACAGCAGGGAGGGCTAAAAAGGGTTGAACACAAAGATGGAGGGGGCGGCGGGGATCCCCCACTGGACGGAGTAAAAACAAATTAAAAGAGCCTTTATAAAACACAGATGCTGCAAAGAAAATAAACTTCACATGATTTACTTTTTTCTCGAGGAATCAGAGGACTGGTGGAAAAGCCATCAGGACCTCTCCTCTCCCTCCTCTTTCCTTTTTTCCCTTTCTTTCTCAGGTAACAGTGCAGAGGAGGGATCCATCTCCTTAGTTGTCCATTTCCAACCCCTCTCCCCTCACTGCAGCGACGTCTGCTATTTTCAGTCGGCGCGAGGGTCCGGGTCAGGCCGGCCTGTGTGAAAATGGCTTCCTGCCCGGTCTCCTGCTCCCAAACCGCATGCTAACATGGAGCTTTTATTAACAGCCCTATTTGGGAACATTTTTGGAGCGTTTTGTATTTTTATTGACATTTCTCATGTCAAGGAGCTTGAAAAAACACGTGAAATACATCTTCCCAGAACATTATTATTCTAATTTTGTCTTACAACTTGTGATCTGTGAGTAAAAAAAACAAAAAACGAGGAACAAGAAGTGAGATTTGGAGATTTCTCATGTGGACCGCGGTGTTTACATGCTGAGGAAAAGGAGAAGAAAACAAAAGCTTTGACATGGAAGGACATGTTCCCGCTTCAAACAGACAACAATCAGGTGAAAGGAAAGAACACACACACAGCTCTCTGAAATCAGATCCTCAAGTTTACAGCATGTCAGTATTTACAAGGCTTCATCAGACGGGGCCGAGTCGCCAGCTAGAGGGGGTCAGACAGCTCCGCCGGATCAGATGACACCCACACTCCAGACATGTGTGTGTCGTACAAGAGCGTACACGTGTGGAAAACAGTGTGTGTGTGCAGCTATCATCTGATTTGGGTCAAGGAGCTTGTAGCTCACTGTAAAGAGGAATGGGTGATGGCCAGCGGGAGAGGCTATGAGGGACTGGAGAGGTGGGAAAGCTGCAGAGGGACGGGATGCATCCGATTATTTCCGAAAGTCAGAAACATGAAAATGTACATTTTCTGTTTTTAACCCTGAAAACTCTGTGGGGTGAGTTGTGATGAATAGCTTACCCTTTAGGTGATCTACAGAAGTTTTTCTGGTATTTCTATCCCGTCCAGGAGGTTTATAATCCAGCCACAACATGTAGTGTTTATTCAGAGACTCTTTATGGTAAATCCACCATGATGATCCATGATAACACCATTATTTATCCCCTTTCCATCATTATTTTGACCTGGAAATGATGATAAAGACACTTCCTGTCAAACCGTCCTACCAATCAGAGAGCTTGCATTTTGGGTAATGTCCAATCAGGAGCAGCTAAAGATCAACAAGTGAGCAGCAAGTTCTGTGTGTGTCTGAAAAGAAGAAAAATAATGATCCAGTAAGAAGCTGAGCTGGTTTAGAGAGTATAGGAGGGAAATTGTAGCAGAAATAACTAGTAATAAGGAAAAAGTGTAAATATGTACATAGTTTCTGTTTGTAGTAGTGTAAATAATAAATTCTTTTTTCTTGTTGTGGTCGGCCTTTATGCTGCAAAATCAGTTGATACATCATTTTAGCCTCATAATCTGATAACTAAGGCTGTCCTGACAACATCATTTTTAAGGGTTAAATAAAATTTTCAACCTCCCCAAGAGAAAAAATAGATAAATATCCTCTAAATAAAGGAAATTAAAACTGTGATGTTTTTATATTTTTATAATGTAATGTGGGAAGGCTTTTATGTATTAAATCTATTTTTATTATGTAAAGCACTTTGTGTTGCCCAAACGCATGAAAAGCGCTTTATAAATCAATACAGTTTGAAGTTAATGTAAAATTTGATGATTTCAAACTTCACAGATTTCATTTAAATCAAATAAAAACTGTAGAAAATATGACAGTAAAAATAAAGATGGCTTTCTTTTCTTTTGATGAAGCACCAGAGCTGGTCAGCAGAAGGAATTTCAATTTATTATTTTTGCTTTAAGCATCTTTTCCTCAGAAACGTCTCAGCAACATGGATGAGTCTGGCATCTCTTTAATCTCTCAGAAGTTTGTCAGTGTGGCCGATTAAAACCAGATCAGAGCGCAGAGGAAGCTGGCGTTCCCCGTCAGAGTCCGACTCTAAAAGCATCTCCTTTAATGACCCATCGTCTGATGGAGAGGAGACAATAAGACAGGGGCGGAGAGGGGATAATGACACAACTGTGCAACACCCCACCCGGCAGCGTCCTTATCTACGAGAAGCATGAGGTCACAATTTCATGATTTAATATGATTCCGGCAGAAAGCAGCAGATCTTTTGGTTTTCTGCTGCGCTGAAATGAAACAAAGTCAGCGCGGCTGCAGGAAGGCTGGATTGGATTTCTCCGTCCCGCACCGACCCTGATTTAAGGCCCATTGATTGACGCAGCAGGTACGCTGAGCTGTGACAGACGCTGGAAAATGCTGCATCACTTTGATCCCAATTTAACTCACCCAGGTTTACTTCTTGGTTTAAATAAACGGCGTGTCAGAAACACTTACACAGGAAACCAGTAAACAGGGAATTTAAGGGGAAACAAGGATGGGATCCATTTCAGCTCAAGTTTTATTTCCATAGCTTTTTTTTCTTTGGTTTATTAAAAAAGGCAAAGCTGTGTGGTTACCTCAGCAGCTTCACACACAAATATCACCACCTTTAATGAGTGTAACTACTGGGACAATAAACATTTGACATTAAATGTGTTTTCATGCTCGTCTTTTACACATATATAGATTATGGGAGTTTATTGGAGTGCAGTGGGAAGCATCTGCAATTTGGAGTGAAATATGTTAAAATTGGCTTATGATGAGTGCACCTCGGCAGGCTGCAGAGCTGACGTACCCTGTCAGATAAACACAGTGGTAAAACTAAAAGGAGAGAAAAACAATAAGAGAAAAAAGCAGAACGAAGTTCCACATGCTGCTGCGGGATGTAAAACCTATTGATTCTGTGACAATGGAGGGCTTTTGGCTTTTCAGAGCATGCACTTTTCACATGGTAGGCAATAAGCTGGAAGCCACAAGTGCCTTCTGTGTGTAATAGCAAGCCAGCTTTATTTCTTTATCTCTACCTTACAATTTTGCAAATCAAATAATGATGAGTGCAGCGGCGAGCACCCGGTGATAAGAGGGTTTAGTGGTTGTACAGATTGAGTTATTAGGGTTCGCATAAAAAGGACAGAGGTCTCTGGCGGAGCCCGTACGCGGGCCAAGATACATATTCCTTGCACTGTGTATTTTTGGTTGCTTTAAAAGCCTTAAAAGTAGAGGGGAAGGCTAATTTTCTGGGTAAACAGCTTGTTCGATTGCAGTGTGGTTTTGCGCTGAGCTCTTGGTTTATTGACTCAAGCCGAGCTGGGCTCTGGCTCCTCTGCCGACCACAGGGAGAAGCCTGCAGACGGAGCCTGCACAACACACCAACACCAACCCTGCCTTATCTTTTTTTGTAAAGTGATTTCCTCATAATAACCCAATGATTGCACAAATTATTAATCTATCTGCTTTTGAAAAAGAAGACAGCTGATAAAACAACACCTTTTGTCTATTTAATGTTCAATTTTTTTTACCTACTTGTATTCTTCATATAAATGAGACATCCTGGATTAAAAAAGTTTAACTGCAAAGGTTAAAAAAAAGGCTGTTTTTTAAAATATCTAATAAATGTGTTTATTTATCTAAGAACATATAATTAAAGTAAGAAGTAGGATTTCTCTGACTGAAAAAACAAACTTCCCAGATGGGCCACATTTTTATCTTTTTTTTCCAGCTTGAGGAAGCAGCCATTCATAAAAACTCTGAGAAATTATCCCACTCTTTTTCTGTAGTCAGATTTGTATCAAGGCGAAACCCTTACAGCAACAACTCAAGCTTCACAAGTCTTTTCCTCTCTGGACTGCAGCCGGCTGCTGGGAACTCTGACCACACAGCGCCACACAGAGGACCGGCACGGTACTGACACCCACCTCTCATGCAGTAAATAGATTTCATATTTCCTTACATGTCCCAAAAAAAAGCTTGAAGCAGATCAAATGGAAAACTTTATTAAAACTGATGTTAAATTTAAGTAAAGTAGATTTAGATGCAATAACTTCATTTTAATCTAGTTATCATAAATATGAAAATAATTTGAAGAAA
>JAVQJG010291517.1:0-11209 GCA_036024015.1 Craterocephalus amniculus | reverse complement strand
TTTATTATTTTTATGATTTTTAGCTTTTTAATAAAGCTTTTAACAGACTTAATACTGCCCTCCTGTCTCCATCCCTCCAGCAGCGCCCGGTATCTGTTTTAGCGGACCCTGTTCCTCGGACCGTGACATTTATAGAGGGGGAGCAAAAAGTAAAAAAATTTGCAGGTCACATGATCCCATGAGAGACAGATCCGCTCCTGTAAAGTCACAATGTCTGATTTCTGAAGAGGACAGCCCCCCTCAGAGCGATAACATATGTCAAGCACTGTATATTGACCCCAGAAACCATCACTTATGGCTCACATTAGGCTGATGTTTTGGTTAAAAGTTACACGGTGTCTCTTTAAAGTCAGTTGAACGTGCGCTTTCACAATCAAGCTCCATCTTTGCTTAAAACACACACACTGTACACCTCATCCCTCACCGCCGCCCCTCTCTTTTCATGTGGAGCTAATTAAGTAATAGTGTCGCTGTTAATTAATTGCTAGCCCACGCTAAAGACCCCCCACTCATTCGGGCAAATTAACGACATCCTCATTATTGCTGCTGTCTGAGGAGCACCCTGGGTTTGTGTGTGTAGATGTGTGTGTTGTATAAGCAGGTGTGATAAATATAAGAATGCGGTAATAGCGGTGGAAAAACTCAGAAATGTTTGGAGCTTTTAATAATCTTCAGTCTGTGTCGGAGCGGAAAAACTTCTCACTAACACCAAGCTGTCTCCCATCAGACCTTCCAACCAGCCATCTGCGACCAAAAATAAAGATCTACAAAGCACAAAGGGACCTCCCGTGAGGTTGGCCTGGTGGTTGTGTTGTGGACTCGGAGAGGTTTCTTTTTTTCTTTTTCCCCCATGTGTACAGCAGTAAAGTTTGAAAGTGCCAAATGGGGCGAACTGAAGCAGAGCACAATAAACCCAGCCATTTACCCACGCAGAGGGTGTGGACGCAGCCCCTGTGCTGCCGCTACCTAACATCCGCCCATTAGCCTACGGCTCTATGAAAGAAGAAGGGACAGATGTAACATTCAGGTCTAGTCTCAAGATCATGTTCTCTAAATGTCAGCGTATCGCAGTCTCCTTCACTGAATGTCAGATTAATTTCTCCTCTTCTAAGTAACTGTGCTATCCTCATGTGGCAAAAATCCCTCATTATAAACATTTCAACTAGCCATAATGTAATGAGCTATGCTTCTAAAGGGCTGAGCTGCTAACACATCTCCAAACCCATTCTCATAAATGAAAATATCAGGAGATTCCTCCTTTCTAGGGAAACATAAACATGGTAGAAGAATTAGGCAATGCTGACTAAGCAGGACATTATTGTTATACAAGTGCAGATGAGTCACATATTATTATTTCACACATTAGCCAAATTGGAGTTCAAAAGGTAGGAGTTCAAAAGGCCGGGGTTAACTCGTACATTACTCCCAAAAAGTTTGGGAAATTTGCAGTTTACAGAAAATATAAAAGTTCATAATATTACATAATGAATGTGGAAGAATTAAGTAGATCCATGCTGCGGTAATTCCTTCAGCTCAAAGAATGTATTGATAGAGTGGTAGGCTACATATACCACAAAATGAAATTTAGGAATACAAGGTGTGGTCTTGGTGTAAAGAATATGATGAGAAGAACGGCTTCTACAAGCTGTCGTTAAACCAGATCATTTAGCGGTTGATTCCTGGTTCAGACACTTGTCAAAGAACATGATAGAGAATTCCATGATATTACATTCAGTTACAAACAGCATTTCTAATCCCACCTGTTCCTTGTTAGGGAAAACCATGTCATGCGATGAATACTTGAACATTGAAGAGTTGTGTATGTGCTTCCCGGAGTTTGGAGAGTCAAACTAACCCTGGAACACCTAACTCCAGCAATAATGAGCAGAACTGTTTTCACTCTTTCTTAATCTGGGTTTTTGGCTATTTGAATATCGTATGATAATATTTTTACTGGGAATTCACCTGTTGGCACACAGGGGACCCAAACCCACAACTGGAACCACCTGCTACCCATCTCTAACCCACAACTTCTTTTAACAAAATGTAAGGAAAGAAAATCACATGTACTGATTTGACCAAGCCTCTGCCTCCGGTGGAGAAATGTGAAGCTTTCTATTATACAGTCACCAACTTCCAACTGAGTACACTAATCATGCCAACACTGGAGGCAAGGAGGGTAAAGTGTCTGAGTCCTGGTGTCTGTGTCCAAATCTCGCGGGATAACTCGGATCAAAACAGCAGTGGGAGATTCCACTACCTGACACTAAAACATAGCGATTGCCAGGTAATACAGATGCTTCCATTCATTTCTCCTCACTAGTACGTTGTCGGACACTCGTTGAGACCATCAGAGCACTTCAGTGTGGAAAAAAAGGACGCTTTTAGGGCGAGCTTACGCAGGAGCAGTTGCCCGCTAATTTTGATTAGCTGGGCTGCTAGCTGCCTAAATGGCTAAATACTGGAGCAATTTTTTAAAATGCTTTCTACATCACTCACATGTATGAAAGTAAAGATGACAACAGAGCCCACTTTCGAAAAAAAGGAATTTCTCCTTTAAGGAGTTTTTACTACAGAAAACGATGCAATATTAGGTCTCAGTAAACGAACCCTAATATAGTAGGTGTTAAAGGGTTAAATTCACCTTCAAAGGTTTACATGCATTCGGACGTTATTAAAAAGCCAAATGTCCCAAACATTTTTTCAAGTAGCATATCTGCAATAATATCTTAATAATGTGTCAGGTATCTAGACAAGAGAAATTCCCAATCCTAGTTGAAAACCAACCATTCTCTGGATGGACACAGGAAATTTTCAGCAACGGACACAATTAAATGCACGTTAGCCTGCGTGTGTGTGGTTTATTTCATATGGATGTGGATTTTCTATGTTTCTATTGTGACCTTTTCACCCGACGCAAGCAAAACAAGGGATTCTGCAAGGATTTAATTGCTTCAAAGTCACAAAATTCTGATAAACATCAAGTGAGCCGCCATGTTAATGTGAATTACTGCAAGTCTGAAAGGAGCTTAATAAAAGGAAGTATATTACAATATCTTTAGCTCTTAAAAGTGCAACATTTCTTTCGGTGGATCAAATAGGAAGTCATTTCATATCAGGATACGTCTCCCCTCGTGTTACACCTGCTACTGTTTAAATGCTTCACTAGAAAAGTGGACTTTTGCAAAACAATAAAAGGAATGAGTGTGTAGTGGTCCGATGCATTCAAGTCTTTAATAAGCTAACATGCTTAGCTGTTACAGCTCATATTTCATCCTCTTAAATCATACATACAGCTATTAATATTCATTTGCTTTGTTTTTCTGAGTGTGCCGATTAATGCAAACATGACTGATCATCCATTTTACACACACACATTCCTCTGTAGTTGCTCTAACAAGCATGATGTCCTTGTCACCCAGCATCTCTCCTTTCATCTTTCTTTCTTGCTTATTTTCCTTAATCACACAGTTCTTCCAAGTGTTAGAATATCAGCATCGCTCAGTCAGGCTGCTAAATATCAAACACACCGACCAGACACGATCTATTCTTATTCCTTTCAGGTGTGGTAAAGCAGCTTGAAAGGTGATTTCAAAATCAAATTTGCCATTTTTCTTTCAGAGTTTTCCTTTTCTCCCTGAGGTTTGATGCATGGCGGAGGCGCGCTCATTTCTCAGGGTCAGCGCCTGCAAGCGAAAAAACCCTCCCAGTCTTTATCATTGAGATTCATTACAGCAGGAGGCAGAGCGATCTGCTGCATCCAGCTATCTGTCTGGGGAAACAACGAGATCGCTGAGATCATCGCTCTTTTTATATGAATTGTACATGTGACCCGCCTCAGCTCATCCAAATGCCGAACACGCCCCGGTTTGGTTTGGCTGCACCGAGATTCAGTTAAACAAATTAACCCCGGCGGTTATGGCAAATAAACGTCGGCTCAGTTCGTGTGAATGTATGAAAGAGGAGATGGTTTCTGGAAGCAGTCGTCCTCTCCACCTGTGACTTTTACCAACTCTATTATTCTATTTCTATTGACTGATGAGTCTCATTCATACTCATGAGTGGCTCCATTTATACCTTATTCATATTTGACTGATTACATTATATAGTAGCAGAGAAAAGGATGACAGAGAGGAGTGGAATAAAAATGAAGAGAAATATAAAAGACAGCCTAAAGCCCAATAAATGTCATGTGGCTGTCAAAGGTAGAGCTGCGCTGAGATGATTTTTCAGGTTTTATTTAGGCCCCAGGGTGCTTTTGTGTGGCAGCAGAGTGGCTAACTGAATAATAACAAAGGGAGCAGGTTTTCTTTTTTTTTTTACTGGGAACAATGTTTTTCTGTGCAGAGAATAACTCTGTTATTTTATTGCTTGTAACAGTTTTATGTACACCGCCGAACTGACAGGTTGCACTTGCTCCTGCTCACTCTGTTCCTCTTTAATAGATGCCTGCGTTTCACTAGCTTTAGCAGAGTGTACGGGTTTGTGTTTCAGACTATACGACAGTGGTAAACTCTGCTGCTTAACACGCCCGCGGGGGAATCGCGGTCCAGGCTCAGAGGAGGTCGCTCAGTGATTACAGCCTGAGTCGCAGAGAGGTGCTTTACTGCTCGTACAGAGCGAATTCTCCTCCCCCCTCATCTCTGGGGGGGAACAGTAAAACATGCATGAATTCTCCCGAGGCCGCTGGGATCACAACACCAAGAGGCAAGGTGCCTCTTGTTCCTGATAGCAATAACTTAAGGATCCAAATGAAGTAAATGTACAACAGAATGAGAGGAAGGAGGGTAAGAAGGGGTAAAAATAAAAATTCAGCTTCCCAGTTCCTATGGTACTGGATGAAGACCTGAAGATGAAGAGAAAAGGGGTGAAGCAGGCAAGGAAGCAGAGCAGAGAGTCTATCCATGAAGTAACATGAGGGCTTTAGAGTTTTACAGAGCCTTTTAGTTGCTGACTTCCCCAATAACATCCTGGCAAGCGTATGTTGAAAGGAAGCATTAAAACAGGGGAGTAAGTTAACTCAGCGGGTTGTAACCATCCTTCAGTAAAAAAGTCTTTTAGGAGCCGGTTAAAGCCAGAGTCAGAGGATGATGCTGTAAGTGCCTTGATGGAAAGTTTGCACATGATGTTTACATAGTTTATTGTATGATAAATCACATTCTCACAATAACAGGAACAAAAGTTCTGTTCTGCACATGTAACCCTTGAGCTTTCCTTTTTTTTCCTTATAATGCTGTTTTTTTTCACTTATATGTTCAAAACATGTGCCTATGCAGACTGAAAAGAAAGAAATTACATAAAAAAAGCACACAAATAAAATAAATAGAAATAAGCCAAGAAGAAAAGAAAGCGTGTTTTAGGAGGAAAAGAAAAATATTTTGGATTAAAGTCTATTTAATGCTCAATGTACACATATGTAAAGTAGAGCCCGACCAATTTGGATTTTTTCTGGCCAATACTGATTTTGGGGGCTTTTAACAGCTGATATATCGGCTGATTTAGACACACAGGATTCATACTTTACACATCACTTCTAAACAGAACAGAACACTAAAGAATTAAAATAAGGAACTTTAAAAACAATTTTAACAGTGTCATTTAGACTGTAAATTAGGGAATGGACGATATATCATTTGAATGTGTTTTTATGTTTTATCTGCATTATCACAAATATTAAGAGCAGTAGAATAAGTTTGTTTATTCAGAAAATGAAATTGTGGTTGTGAAACATCAAGTTTGGCATACCATGTGTCTTTGAAGAAGAAATGTAACTTCAGTGGGTAAAATATGCATTACTTCTATCAGAGACTGGCCATGGGAGTCTCTGGAAGAGATCCACATCAACATTACAGACACATGTTGCTTGATTTTAAAATGACTCGTTTTAATGTGTTATTTTGAGACAAACACCAAAGAAGGCCTGAATTAAGGCTCTATGAAAACAAACAAGCAGCCACTGAAATAAATGCTTTATTTTTAAATTGGTTGCCCCTTTATCTAAAGCTAAGAACAAAGAGATATGGACTATTAACATTGCTAAAGAATTTTCTCTCAAATTCCTGGAAAAGTGTGGTAGTCAGTACTGTACTGTATACTTTATGTGAAGCCATTTCAACTGATCTACATCCGTTCAGTCTTGTCATACATGTACGTATACACAACACATCATGAGGCAAGATCACAAACAAGTGTACAAACTATTCTTGTACACTTTGTACAGAAACAATTGTGGTATTACATTACAATAAATGTTTTTAATCTTACTACATGACCACATCATTATGATAAAGCACCCTGCTCTGTACTTGTGTCTGAAAGAGTCTAACCAGCATCTTTATTAGATCAGATATCAGCAACTTTAACATCACAGCTCACTTTGCACTTAAGAAGTCACCTCCAAGCGAGCTGCTTATTTGTCAAATGCTCTGTCATCTGATTTTAGTCCATGCCGGATAGGATGATCAAGCATTGTGAAGTACCATAGATCTATAACACTTAGATAATGGCTAAGTAATGCTATTGAATTCAGTAACAAGCAGCATTTCTGATCCCCTCTAGTTCGAAACGTAACCGTCATGACAGAAACAATTAGTGAAGATGACTGATTGTTTGCAGAAGTGGTTTTGTGGTACATTTCTGGGCATTTGGATGAAGTGGTCGCTTCTTTTTTTACAAAGTATAATTTGTCTGGCATTTTTATTTTCATATAAAAAGGCAGTAAATGATTTTACTTGTCAGGGGATGAACTGAGGTAACTAAGGTTGGAAGAGTTGTGAGCTGCTGGGCGGGACTACATTAGCATTTCCACATCTGCATTAATTGAATGAGAAAAAGTGCTGGAGAGTCAAATCCCAAGTAATCTAAAGGCAATAAAAAGTTTTTTTTTTCCTCCCGTTTGTTTGGTTTTTGAGTCTTGAATTAGAAAATGTTCCATAATAAGCAACACAGATGAGTTTTTAGGGGAGGAAAAATTGCTGACCGGAGTAGGACTTGTGCTTTATTTCAACACCAGAGTTTTATATACACCATGCCGAGGAATCCAATTAAGCACCATTTCCTGTCACCTCACATGAGTGAGCTCTGACACATCGGCTGATAAGGCAATCAGACGCTGCACCCTAATGAAGGAGCTGCATGGACACTTTAACATGCAGCCTATGGATGTGAGACTCAGTGCAAGACTGCTTCTCCTGGGCAGCCCTGAGCTGCAAGCTAACATGTAAAATTACAATAACATACCATGATGGTCAACAGCTCTGGGGCTGTTGGAGAAGACTTGTTGAGACTGATATTGATATGGATGATAATAAGTATGCTATTACTGGTATAGAAGTAGTAATTTTGCATTTTTAAAACCCTGCATTTTCCGTTTTGTTTTGAAAAACTGTAGGATGTATGGTTAGCATTAGATGAAAACAAGTAAAAAACCTGAAATCTGCATTGTACACGTCTACAGTAAATATGTATCCAGTAAACATTTTCTTGTTAAAATGGGCTACAACCAACAACACTCTTGCTGCTTTACCACAATTTCTCTTTAAAATACACTCACTAGCTTTAGATCCACCTCTGTTCAATTGCTTGTTAACACAAACGGCTAATCACCCATCACAAGGTAGCAACTCAGTGTTTTAGTCATGCAGACATGGTCAAGATGGCTTGCTGAATTTCAAACTGAGCATCAGGGTGAGGAATAACCAGGATTTAAAGGACTTTGAATGTGGCATAGTTGTTGGTCTGAGTATTTCGGAAACTGCTGATCTACTGGGATTTTCACACACAAGCTGGGCTGAAAAGAAAAAATATCCAGCGAGCAGCAGTTGTCTGGACCAAAATTTCTGTTTGACGTCAGAGGAGACTGCTGGGCAGACTGGTTACAAAGGAAACAGGAAGTCCAATAAGCACTGGTTCAAACCAAACTATGCAGAATATCATCTCTGAACGCACAACACATCCAGCCTTGAAGCAGATGGGCTCGAGCAGCAGAGACCACACCGGGTGTCCCTCCTGTCAGCTGAGAACAGGAAACGAGAACAGGAAACTGAGGCTACAATTCACACAGATTCACCAGAACTGGACAATAGAAGATGGAAAATTCTATTCAAATTCAAATTCAAATTCAAATTTTATTACAGACTTGCAGTCCAGAAGGTTCATAAAAAAAAGAGGTCAAAAAAAGAAAATACAAAGACAATAAAAATATTGTCCATGTCCATGCTTTTCTGAGCACAGTGGATCATCTTCTGATATCACTTCCAGCAGGATGATGCTCCACATCTCAGTCCAGTCCTTTGGGATGTAAGGAACAGTTTTTTTTTAAGTTGAATAAATAAATAAAAATCTGTTTTTCTATAAAAATCCTTATTCCAAAAGCCTTGTATACAAGCCCCTAACACCAACTAAAATATGTAAAGAAAAATCATAAAATAGAATGCAGCACTTTGGGATAAAGTATGAAAACATACGACATTCAGAAGAAGCACAACATTATAACTTAAACATGGTTATATCTTTCTTTGAATGATTACTCAAGTGTTGATGTAACAGGGACACTCATTAGTCTGCAGAGTGGATTTATTTCAAATAGAAAATAACAAAATTTTCCAAAAAAACTTATTAACATCTTAATATATTCATGTTTAGTGTTTCCTTCAAATAGTAACTGACAGCACCACTGCTTAATTGCTCATCTTCATATGGAAAGCTGAAGGCACCATGCTCACCAAAAAAAAGGATATATTTTATTTTGTGAATAAATCAATACATTTTCAATAATGCATGAGGAACAGGACTGTCCTAAAATGACATTGCTGATCTGCATATCACAGATATTTTTAGCACATCGGAAGTTGCAATAAGCACGGGATAAAAACATGGGATGATGCGAGTATATATCACGCTGATCCAATGACTTATCGGATTATGTGCAGGCTAACTCCGCAGCTTTACATGGTACCTATGCTGTAAAGGACACACTCTCCCACAGATGATCTGATTTCTGACAGAAAAACAAAATCATGCTGCTCATCTGCGCACAGGGATGTTTTCAACCACCTGCTCCATAGAGAATGGACAAATACCAATGTTGCATATTTGACTTATATCTGTTCATACAAATACCCAGCTGTTTCTGTTTAAACAGAGGGGTCTTTGTGATTATAAATGGCAGATAGCAAGACGGGGGACAGCTGCTGGAGTCACTTTAGTGAGCCAAGGGTCTGGTATCACCTATGGATTGGAAATAGAACCTTGGATGGGCATGCATGGACAGCATTTATACCCAGTGTAACGTAGCCAGTGTAACCTATGGATAGGCAGTATAAGCTTTTGGTAGTCAGTCTAACCTATAGATAGCAAGTAAGATAGCCAGTATAAGCTATGGGTAAGTAAAACCTATGGATAACTAGTACAACCTATGGATAGACAGTATAACCTATGGATAGTCAGTATAACCTATGGATAGACAGTATAACCTATGGATAGACAGTATAACCTATGGATAGACACTATAACCTATGGATAGACAGTATAACCTATGGATAGACAGTATAACCTATGGATAGACACTATAACCTATGGATAGACAGTATAACCTATGAATAGACACTATAACCTATGGATAGACAGTATAACCTATGGATAGACACTATAACCTATGGATAGACACTATAACCTATGGATAGACAGTATAACCTATGGATAGACACTATAACATATGGATAGACAGTATAACCTATGGATAGACAGTATAACCTATGGATAGTCAGTATAACCTATGGATAGACAGTATAACCTATGGATAGTCAGTATAACCTATGGATAACTAGTACAGCCAATGGATAACCAGTACAACCTATGTGTTGTAAATATAACCTAATGATTGGCACCCATAGATAGGCAGTTTAACCTGGGTGTCTACGGCTCCGGAGCTGCAAGTGATTCTTTTGACCACATCTATGGCTCTTAATAACATCGCCAAACAATGATACAGAACAAACCAATGTTTTTGATATAGATATGAAATTGAGGACTTTGGCAGTTATTCCTGTTTTTTTCCATGAAATAATTCCATTGAATTTCTATAACATAATGACACTAAAAGTACCACTGATATATTTTTAAACCCATTAAGAAAAACCTCAGCTTTTTTTTTTGCATAATGTTCTACAAATATCTACATACCATATAACATGTCTATCCTTTTTTCTTTTTTCTTTTTTTTGCAAAGCACACCTAATATTGTAGTTCTGCAAAATGTTCTTATTGTAGATACATGAAAAATCACGAGTTTCCCTTTTTTCAAAAAGGTCATGTAATATTTGCTGCTTTAAACAAGTTTTATTTAGCTGGGCTGATAGTTATTATGGCTCTATGAACTGTAAAGGCTGCAGACCCTTGTAACCTGTTGATTGCCAGTAAAACATTTGGATGGTCAGAATGGGCACCTATGGATTGACAGTATAACCAGTTGATAGGCTTGTATGGATAGGAAATATAATTTCTTTATTTCATTTGAACCAATATAATTCTCAAAATTGCAGAGTGAACATGCTCCTTTAACATTTTGATCCTTACTTAAGGACTTTAATCACACTAAAGCATAAAGGGATGCGATAAAGAGGACATTATTAGACAAATACAAGCCTTATCACCCGAGACATACCACATCAACCTCCTTTTGTGTTGCACAGACAATAGACAGCATAACACTATCCCTCCCTGAGTCCAGACATAATAGGCAAACGTCCCAAAGATACAGCAGAAGACAGATTGAGGATCACACGTTTTCTTGCTTTGGGCAGACTGCACAGAGAAAAGACTACTGGGAGGAAAGACGCCGATCAAGCCAAGTAGCCCCGAGCAGGAAACGAGCTCGCTGACACAAAAGACGATTGTCTGTGTTTTGGAAAATATATGACTTGCAAGTGAAAGAAGCTTTTCTTGTTCCTGATGGTGGTTGATTTTCAGCACTGGCTATCAGTTGCCAAGTTGCACCGAACAAACATACTTCAGATAGAATATATTATAATAACAAACAAGTAAGCAGATCCAAACTAGCCATTTCAATAAGATTGTACAAAAAAAATGTATCTTTGGCAAAATATTATGATATTTGGTTGTACCAAAGCTAATCATACTTTCATCAATAAAGACTTATTTTTTATTTTAAAATTATAAAATCTCTATAAGGAGAATCTAGTCTTTTTAA
>JAVQJG010291484.1:0-39715 GCA_036024015.1 Craterocephalus amniculus | reverse complement strand
TTACTTCAGAAATACTTTAATGCATCATCCTAAACTCGTATGGAGAAATCAGAAATGTAAACTATCACATAGTTAACAGATACAATGTTCCCAAATCATATATATCCTGAATTGTTAGTAATCGTAATAGTATTTAAAAAAATCTAACATAAATATCTGTCAAATAATCAAACTAGACGCCTCTAAGCAGCTGTCATCCGGTTTAAATGGCTGCTAAAGTCATGTAAAGTTACTGCAGTGCTTGAGAGAGGCACCTGTTTGTTACCTGATTGGTTTCTTAGAGACAAGCAGCATCAACAGTAGGTTGGTAGCATCAGCTGCTTTACAGGAGCTTGGGGACTGTACCGGGGGTGGTGTGATCTGATGTGAGATGAAATAATGTCTGGAGAACTCGCTCACTGAGTGATGATTGTCTATTAAATAAATGATTGCACACGTCTGAGTGATCATTTAAACCATCTTGGTACTTTACCACTGACTTTAAAGCTTTGCCTTTGGAGAGAAAACACAGCTTAGATGTTTAGATGAGGGTACTACACTTGGAGAATTGACATACAGTTTACTTATTGCTTATTCCTTCTTTATAGTTTAAACAGTGGATAGTTTGTGTTGTTAGCTTGGAGTGTGTAGATGATATGGATTCTGTTTGCAAATGATAGCTGGATGCTGATGTTATACTGTACCATACTAGATTTCTGTTATGACACTTTTTGTGCTCATGTATACGTCTCATGAAGTGTACAGTATTATGTAGGAAAATTAGCTTGAATACTTAGTAATGACACATGTTGTCTGGGCTAAAACCAACAATGTTTGTTTGGAAAGATTCTATATGTTAATGATAATTGATGGCAACCTTTTGAATACATCCCTGTCACACAGATAATCTGTCATTATTTGTGTTTTCTCATAAGTGGTTGTACATTTTTTGGCAAGCATGATTGACTCAAGTCAAATCCAATTGACGAGTGTTTCGCTTCTCAGTGTTTTAATTCTGCAAAATGATTGATTCATTTTTTCCTGCAGTTATTTATTTATTTTTCTCAGTTAAGGCTTACAGAAAGCCTTACAATCGCTGTAATTTTATCCTCATATAAGACTAAAAGCTTTTAGGTTAGATCTGTAAAGTCATGACCTTTAGAAAATGCATTGCATTTAACAACAGTTACGATAAAACGCCAGCTGTGAGTAAGTCTGGAATTTGTTCTGTGCACTTATGTACACAGACGGCTTAACAGTCAATCGCTCCAAACCACATGTAGAAAATCTTGAAACTTGATCCTGCAGACATCCATGGGTTATCCTTTCATCAAGAGTCAAAATTGAGTTTTATTTTTCTGTTTAAAGGCATTCAGTTCTTTTAAACTGAATCCAGGTCATGTTTTCATAATTCCACAAATCAAGTGTATTATTAAGGAGACTTACATGTTCCCAAAAGTAAAGGAGGTTCCTTCCATGTTCTCACTGCTGGTTTTATTGATTGAAGAAGTGATATTGTTTGTTAATTGGATTTAAGCCCGCTCACCACCTCGTTCTAATCTCTTCTCAAACTATAAGAAGCCTGCCATGTGATTTTTTTTTCTCACTAGGTGTGGACATGGAAACATATCTGTGATTTTTCTGCTGAAATGTTTTTATTTTTACTCTGTTTGCTTGCTTAACTAACAGCCAATAGATTTTGCTAATCAAACAAACCTATTGGCCTTGTCTAGGACTACCTTACTAAAAAACAGGACTAATATGAAAAACATCATCATTAAATATCCAATGATGTGTAATTATAGTGTATATCTTTTGCCAGTGTGTGATGGTAACTACATTTGAATCAAAGCACTGTTAAGCACAGTCTCACAGCTGCTAGCATTTTGCTGTTCTCATTAGCGCTTGTAGAAAAACCTAAAGGCTAACCTACATTTGCCTGCTGCTAATATCTTAGTTTTAGTATCTACCCAAATGCCCTAGCCTGGAACATATGCCAGTAGAAGTCAGTAGAGTTATGTTTGCTTTTACCTCAGTAAATATGTCAAGCTCTATTTCAAATGTTTGCGCATCGAAATGTTACATCTTATGCTAGCAAATAACTCGAGCATAGATTCATGACTTATTGGAAAGCAGGTGAAGATTCCACTGTAGTGTAATATTGACTTGTATGTTATTATTGAAATATGGTTAAAGATGTTTTACCGCTTGTTTTCACAAGTCTTACTGTACATTTAATTCTTGTCGATTTTGCCAGTGTCATTTTAGATTTGTTGAATCACATTTTTAAATAATCATCCAGAGTTCATCCTTTACTCTGGGTTTGCATTTGAGGATTTTTGTTATCTGTACTGATTGATGAGTTAGCAAATGTTCCAAATCTAACAGCTTGGATAAAGAATGCATTCCTGTCAGAAACACTGAAGTATTTAAAACTACACATTACTTATGATGGGGGTGCAGAGGGGCTTTCAGCAAACCGTGGAGATTCAAGTGGCAGCCGCAGTGTAGACAAATTAATGAGGTTTGCTCTCCACCAACACAGAAAGACACACAATCATCGTGGTGCTCATAGTGCATTAAAGAGCATGTCAGAAGGCTGAGGTCTGCCCCCAAAATTTACCACTGGATCGAGATTGCAGCCTGGCTCTTGCTAATGCCAACGTAGAAAGAAAATGAAAGCAAAGCAGACACACACACACAAAAAGAAACAAGTGATGATAAAGCAACCAGAAGAAGGAAAAAATCTTTTATGTAATGAGAGAGAAAAAACTGTTTTTATAATAATTTGTGAAATGCAAAAGGATCGTTTCTGCAAATATTCCTGCAGACTGCTTCTGGGTAACTTAAGCTCTTAAAGCAACATTATTTTTCATCACTCTGCTAAAATTGCTTGTCAGACTGCTTCTGCGGAGTGCCATCCATATTCCATCCATCCAGAGTGAGTCTAGTGATTTAGCATGTTGCATTATTAATGAGTGTCTCTGTGATTTTGCAGCAATTTGATCACTTATTTCTCAGATTATGTTTCAGGGGTGGGGATAACGAGTCTCTTTCCTAATGACTTGACAGAGAAGACATGGTGGGCACTTATCAAATGAAATTTTTTTCTGCCAGGGTGAGAGCTGAGCCGTGTGTTCTGAGCATGTATCTACTAAACAGAAGGGTGCTCTATCTGAAAAAGTTTCGTGCGATGAAAGGAAGAGACAGCTCTAGAGAGAATAAGAGAACTTAAGACTGAAGAGGACAAATCAGTCCCGCTAATCCTTGTGGAGGAGTTTTATTCCACTCGTCTTTCCAAAGTTGCTGCAGTTCACTGCGCTTGGCAACTATGCACAGATCTTTATCATCCCACCACAATTTAGTTAAACCGAGGTCTAGACTTCGACTGAGCCATGATGATTTCTCACTTATTACTCTGTTGTGCATTTGTTCATATGCTTGGGATTATCATCTTGTTGCATGATCCAGGTCAGACAAGCTGCAGCTGCAACACTGATGGGCTCATCTGATATACAGAGGAGTTCATGTTGATTCAGTGACTGACAGTGCAGGTCCTGTGGTTGCAAAAGCACGTCCAAATCATCAGTCCTGTACCATCACAGGTGATAGTTGTTTTAAGGTGTTTGTGCTGATCTGCTATTTGGGTTGTTTTTGCCAAGCATGGCACTGGACATGATGACAGAGCATCAGCCAAAGGACATTTTCCGTCAGTGTTGTGATTTGCTCAGATTGAACTGAATAAACCTAATCTGTGCTGCTGTTTTGTTTTTGTTTTTTTTTGTTTTTGTTAGAAAAGGCTTTCTCTTGAAAACCCTTCCAAACTAGACATACATGTTCTTTTTTCTGATGATAAATCCTTACTGCAACATGCAGAGCCTGAGATGCAGCTTTTGTGGTTTCTCTGAACAACCCCAGCTTGGGCTGAACTTCCTGGGACATCCACAACTTAGAAGATTGTCAGCTATCTCGGTTCTGTCTACTTTGTGCATCATTGGCTTAAGCAGAAAACGTGCTTTACATTTCCATGTTTGGACATGAAGATGGTCAGACAATGCTTCTAATTTCATTTTGCCAATGAAATACACATTCCTTTGTCTAAATATTTTTATTTTTACCTCCCCTGACCTCATTGATGACACAAGCATCTACTCTTTGTCTAGGTGAGCCTTTGAAAAGGCTAAGCTGAGCCTTTAATGCCTGTTTTGAGGAAGTGAGATCTCTCTGGTTGATGGAAACGGTGAAATGGTGCCTTCAGGAATGTCTGCTATGAGTTGGATAAACTACTCAAAAAAATAAAATAAAAAATCAAAATGTAGAAATAGTTCCAGCTTATAGTAAATTTATCTTACCAGTGTTTTAATAGAATTCTTAGACAGAAAAAATAATCAAATAAGGGCTACGGTCCTACAAGTTTAAAGTGATTACCTAACTCAATATCCCTGATTCAAATGATTAAGTCACTGTGAAGAACTTGATAAGCCTTTGGATCCATTTGATTTGAGTCAGGGGTTGCTGCTAGAAAGCATCTGAAACCTTCATGACTGTGTTCCCCATCATTCATGACAGTGATCTGCTGCAAAGTTCCGCAAAATCTCTTAAACTCTATGAGGTTGAAGCTAATGAACAAAAAATTCAGTCATTAAAAATACTTAAAGGTGTCTGAGACTTTAAGAAGAAATGAAACAGATCTGAAATTAAAAGATTTTATCTTTGGTCTGCCTTTCCACCAAGTAAAGCCAAATTCAATTTGCTAGTTTTTTCAAAAAAAGCACTGGACTCACACAAAGAATTACTCATTTATTGTACTCAATGAATTAGGATTTTTTCATTTTATATACTCAAAATGTTCATTTTTTGTGCACATGTAACCCAATGTGATGCTACAATAGCTTTTCTCATCACTAATTACTATATAATCAGAGTTTTATGTCTCTCCACACAAATTGAATTTTACCAAGGGGAAATAATAAATCATTTTATATTGTGTAGGTTCATTTTAATATTTAATGCACTTTATACATAAAGCCTTATTAATGATAAAAATCAGTCATAGTTCATGATTGTTGGAAAAATCTTATCTTATCAGTCTGTTCTTTTTGCTGGTCAGTGGGTGATGGATGATGGAGTCACAGCGTTCCTGCAGGTGAATTCGTTTTCCCACACATCAATTATCATAAGAAGAGGTAAAAAGCTCACAAAGCACAAACACAGTGTGCGTGAATATTCTTCCTCCACCATGCGGTGGGATCTCTTTCCACATCGCTCTGTAAAATATCTCTTTTTTCTTATCTCTTTTTTTCGTCCCTCTCTGGTGAAACAAAAGACTGATTACATCCCTGTAGGGGGCGCTGTTAGTATTTAAAGGAACAGTGTCTTGGATTTGGCATTCGCTCCAGCCTCACAAGTGAAACCAGCTGCTGCGGCTGGGTCATTTCCACGGAGACGATCAGTGCTGAGACAAAGAGATTACCTACAGCAAACAGAGTGGTTTATTATGATTTCTCATTTCCAGTTTATTAATAATACCAGGAGGTGGGAAACAAGGAATTCCCCACAGAGAGACATCAGATGGCGGCATCTGCTTATTCAGTTGTTTAAAAAAGATGGAATTTCATATCTTTTTGTACATCTGAATCTCTCAAAAGGAGCAACTGATATATAAAAATCCACAAGCTCTCATTAGCACAGCTTCCCTGCTGAAATGGATGTGTTGCCAAATAGACAACTAATTTTTTTGTCTGAGGAATACTTTTAGGATTCACCTTTATCTCACGGGAGTCATTTGCTTCTGCAAAATATTTACATGAACGGTTTCCGTGACAACTGCAAACGTCCCGCTCTCTTGCAGCTTCTTAGCAGCTGAACACATCCATGCATCCAGATTTTTGTTTCTAAACAGCAGATATTTTTGACATAAAGAGAAATATGCCAATAAGCATCCTCATCTGCGTCTCGTGACGCGACGCCAGCTTTTCACTGCTGTCAGCTCGCTGTGCAGCAGTGAAAGGATTACAAGAGAAAACTGTGCTTGTGTTCATTTGACAGCATGTCTGTCGCCTCCAGCGATGCTGTAGATGAGGCTTCGCTTTAATTTCCACAGCTTCCCACTTTCACTTGTGTACCAGCCCCCTCTCTTTGTGCTAAATTATCTCTAAATTGGATATTTAGGGGCTGAAGGAACACAGGGAAAGGGCTCCCCTGTCTGCTTCCTCGTTTTCCCACAGCTTTCTGCAATACAGCAGTCATGCAGTGTGTATATTAAGGAGTAACGAGAACTCCAGTTTACCCAGTAGACAGGGATCCATCTTATTTATCTCCACTATCCAGACCTCTTCAATGAGCTTAGGACTTCCAAATCCACTGTGTCCTTTTAGCACTCTGTAAACGAAACACATTAGTGTGTGGAGGTTGGGGCGAGGACTCCCTGGATTAGAAGAGAGGGCTCTGATTGCTGTAGCATCACATCAGCATCATATTGGGTTTGGTTGGACCTGAAGGTAAGCAGGTGAATGCATTTGCGTGTTGGAAGACAAACTGAAGGTGGGCTTATAATGTCAATGTGGGGCTGACCCGTATAGCTTCAATAAAGGCATTGGCAGCCGGTGCAGATTTATGGGGATAGCCTGGTGGGGGGATGGAAAGGAAGCTTACTATCGAGGAAATCTTATGCCTCCTTTGAGAGTCAGCCCCCTTTTCTCTTTAATTTCATGGCCCTCGGTGTGTATTGCATTGTCTCTGTGCTTTCGCTTGATTGTCATTTCGTCATTCTGTTATTTTACTGTCACCCCTCCTTTCCTCCCACGCCACACCGGGAGCATTGCAGAAATTAAAGCTACAATTGGTTCCTTTGTCTTCCAGCTACAGCCTTTTTTTTTCTCTCTTAGTTAAATTCAGACAAGCCACATAATTCCTCGTATGTTTGAAAGTGGGCGAAGTTAATCAATGGTTAATTGCTATTGCAGCAGTATGTGAACATGCTGTAAACTTGACTGAGATGTAGTGGAAAACAAGAAACAAAGAGATTGCTATATTTAGATTGCCATGCGCATTCTGACATTAAAAGCCTCAATCAAAAGATTTTATTTGACATAGATGTTGAAATTTCACCATGAATAATTTTGAATATGGTTGCCTTAAATTGCATTTGCGTGTTGACAAAAGATGAAAAGATTCATGCTGTACTAATTCAGACACAAAGTTATGGCAGTAGATATGTACTACAGTATGGCAGTAGAACATAGTAGTTTGCTCACTTTATCTTGGAGCAGTTTTCCAAATTAGCAGAATGTGACGTTGCAGCTTTTTATTTAACGTCTGCATGCATGCAACCATGGCAATAAAACAGCCGGACCGGCGGATAGACAGTAAATCCCTATATGGGACATCCCATCCACAGATGAGAGTTACATGACCCCCTGATACCCCTGATACCCCTGATACCCCTGCGATATTGTTTTGGAAAAGCCCATGTGTTGCCATGGCAGCTGATCCCCTGTTATTCCTGCTACGATTGTAGTTTTCCACCTGCAGCAGGAAAGAGACCTGTTCCCCTCCCGAACACTGTTTCCATGTAAACATTTTTACAGGAATGGGAGTGTGCGTCAGCGTGTGTGTGTGTGCGTTCGCCTTCGTATGCATGCTGTTTTATTCCTGCAGCCCTAAGCAGAATTTGGCTGTTTGGTTTTGCAGAAGCTCCAGGTACAAATCAATGGGTCAGCTGTTTGTATGCGTCTGCCCACCCCACCCCCTCCTGCTGCTTTCTGTAATATTTTCCTTTTATCTCTGTAGTGTGGGATGCAGGAGAAGAGGGGAAAATGAGGCAGCTCAGAGGAATGAAGGCAAACACAGAGAGACTGAAACAACCACAGGCTACAGTGACCATTAACAGAATTTTAAACATCTGCCTCCCCAACCCATTACACCTACACCTAATCTATAACAGGCTAAGATATTGAGAAAACACATGCTCGTAACTCATTGCTTTGCTTTCATATGTCAAAGTCAAATGACTGATTTAATTTCGTTGATCCTTATTTTGTCTAGATTTCACATCTTTACTCATTATTGCTGTTTTTAGGTGTGCGACTGTGGTTAGAGCTACAGTGATTGCTGGATTACTCGGTATGTTTGGCCTCAGGCCTTATGTGGGGGCGCCAGAGGCATTCACACAACAACCCGCGCGCACAGAGTTCATAGAGCGATGTTATTATTCTAAAGCAACACCGTCTGAATTAGAAAAGGTCCCGCATTGGTTTGAGTTTTCAGGAAAAACAGCTGGAGGAGTGATTCCTATTAAACGTCAGCTTTGGAGATGCTGGAGTTGCAAAAACAAGCCAGGAGCGCTTCTCTCTTATTTCCCACTTGGTATTTTTTTCATATCCAGACCCTGTATTTTTAGACTAGTAATGAATCAGTGCCTGTTATACCGCTGAGTTTGTTTTGCTTCGGCATTGTGGGAAGACACTCTTATCTCCACACAGAGTCTTTATATTGGTTTTCCCCTGGCAGGATGTCATTGGTAGAAGCAGGCACGGCGCTGCTGCCGCCAACAAACAGCAGGGAGTATGCTGAGCAAATGGTGGGCGGACTGAAGGTCAGACTGGCTGTGGACACACTGGACAGTCTTTTTTTATTACAGTCTCTCCATTTTCCTATTTCCATAAGAATGAGGAAGAAGCCGTCATAAAATCACAGGCTCCACTTGTGTTCTGTCTAAACAATGATGCTAACAATTGGAGTCTCCTGTTCTGGACGAAGAATTTGAACTCTCCCAAAAGTTGTAAAATAAGTCATTCCTAGTCAATTTGTAAAGTGTTTGATTCCCTCTTGCTGACCTTTGTGAATTATTCAGATTTTTCTTCCTCTCTTGGTAAATGGTTGCAGTTATATTCATAGCCGGAAACACTTTGATTGGGAAGATCCTGATCATGTCCACCATAAAATGCAGCAGGTCAGAGGGAGGTTGCAAAAAAATTCCCTTGGCTTGCTGCATTCAGCGTTTAACTTATTTGAACCTTGAACTAGTTTTTTGCTCTGCCTTCTTAAGTGTTTCCTCCCTGATTTGTGTTTTTGTGTGAATGCAGAGAACAAAGATGCAGGAGAAATTCATTTTATGTGCCCCAGTTTCCTGAACTGCATTAATTAGTGTTGGAAATTAACTCTGCGAGACTTGGCAGCCTTCTGAGGGTATGAAGCCAATCAGCAAAAGCAGTGCTTGTCTTAAAAACCTGAGCAGATAATCCATGTAAGAATAAGAAATTTGTCTTTAAAGTCAAACATTATCGTGATATATGTATTCACAATGAGAGATTTTAAGTGTCTTGTTTGGTCTAACAAGCCGCCAGTGTTTAAATTACTACTTTTCATTATGTTTTATGTGGTAGCTGTTGTTTTTATTACATTAAACAGTTGTTGGTGTCTGTGTTACGATGGCTAACATTGAACTGGAGTCCAGAATTGGAAAGATGTTGAGGAAATGTTGAACAAATACTGAGTCAGTTTTTTTTTTTTTTTATTCTGTCACAGATGGTCATTTCACGGGGACCCCTCCGACATATGGTTACGATGCAGACCGAGCAGAGGAACAGCGGAGGCACCATGATATCCTGCCGTACATCGATGACTCACCATCGTCCTCCCCTCACCTCAGCTCCAAGAGCCGAAGCAGCCGGGACACTCTCTCCTCCGGCTCGCTGGAGTCCTCTAAGTCGGTCAGTGAACCATATCATTAAAGCCGTGTAAAATCAGAGAATTAGTCTTTGTTTTGAACCGTCATTATAACGGCCAAATTTCTACTTTTTTGTTATAGAAAAAAAAAAGAAAAGACAAAGCCAAATGCTAACCAAGATCCAGAATACATGCTGGATTTTTTATTTATTTTTATTGACAAATGGTGCCAGCTCTCATATTTCGACCTCATTGCAGACCTAGAACTGGGCTAATCTATTCTTACAACAATCCCGTCCTGTCAAAGCGGCCATCAGTTGAGGAAAGAAATCTGATCAGATTTCAGAGAACACATGAAGAACAATATCTCTTCCCTCATAAATCCAGAAGCTGTCATTCACTAAAGTAACCCGTTTTTTTCCTCATGGAAGGTATGTAGAATCACATCTCACCCCCACCGCTACATCGATGCAGTCATCCTCTTACCCCTCCTCCTTCACTCTCTTTTAGCTGTGAGGAGATCTGACCAGTGATCTGTAAAGTTTTTTAAAGATCACCATGGGGAGGGCAAACATGGACAGACACACACTATCACAGTCAGTAAAGATAAAGATGAGCATTTGTTTCAAACCTTTCTTCACCTCGAATCTAATCTATTGGTTTTATTTAATTTCCAGTTGTAGCATATTATTTCTTTTCATTATTTACTTTCTATGTAACCAACATAGGTTGATTTAGAATGTAGGAGTATAATGAGAGAATGTATTAGGCCAAGCAGGCATTGGAGGATGCATAAAGCATGACTTTCCACCACCCTGTTATTTGCCTGAATTGGTAAGCATGTGCCAGTTAATCAGAGTGATGGCTTGAAGGTGCCAATAAATGACATGCTCTGCGTCTGCATCCAACCTTTGACCTGTGAACCTAGAACTCTCTCTGATTGAGTTTGTCTCTCCTCTATTTGAGATTGCACAACCCATTTCACGATATACAATAAATATCTCGATACACATTTCTTTTGGTCTTTTAAACAAAGAGACGGTTTAAATTTACAGCCTCGAATGCTAAATGCACTTTAATTAAGGATCAGAAACTCATGGGCATTGAAATATTTGACTGAAATCAAAGTATATGTGTATCAAAATAATAAAATAAATCATTTAAATGACCATAACAAAGATACAGTTGTGCAAAATGCTAAAAAAGATATTTTTAAACCAAAACAAGCAAACTCGATGATATCAAAATGATATTTCACTTATTCTATATCTTGTGTGACAAAGTCTCGATAGATCTGAAAATCTTGATATTTTGCCATGCTCTGTCAATGGTAGGAAATATGTGAGTCATGAAAACAAGCATCATCATCTTCATCATCATAAAACAAAAAAAAGGAAAATGCCTATAAAGAGAATCTCAACATAAAGTGAGCCCTTCAGAAAGACAACTCCAAGTGCATCAATTATTCTACCAGAGGTTAAAGAATGTAAAAATTGTCATGTTTCCTTTGAGAAAATCCACCAGCAAACTAGAGTTGCCCTTCTTCCATATGAAGAAATGGGATCAGCTTTCTCCAGACTGATGAGTAGGACAGATCAATACCTGCTGCAGGCATTTAGCTGTGCTTATTGCAGCACAAGGGATTTCAAAGGGATCCTGTCCACAAACATCCACATACTTTTCCACCCCGCAAATATGTAAAGTTTAACCATTTTTAACAAAATTTCCTTTTTTAAATTAATTTGTTTTGTCTGCTATTTACCTAGAGGCTAGCTTGGGGAATTAGCTGAGTAAATAGTCATGTTTAGAGGCAGATTCCCTGAGCAAACCCGACACTGCATGCCTAGAGCTGGCAGGCAGCCCGTTAAACATATTATACAGCACTACAGCTGTCATCTGCCGGCAAATTCCCCCACAATGTCAGACAGGCTTTCAATAAATGCCATCAAAATATGGTTACCATTGTCCTCAATCTGCCCTCCGACAACTCCTCTTCAAACACCACCGCTGTCTCCTTCTCTAATTGATGAATCAGAGCCGGACAGGCTGTGGTTGGCTCAGTCTAAGCTGATGGTTTTATTACGTCACTGTGATGAGTCACCGTCAGCACTGCTATTGATTTAGTTTTTGAGAGTGGCTCTTTACCTTTCCTAATCTGACCCCCTCATTCCGTGCAATGGAGAGAGAAGGAGGGGAGGTTGCTGATGAGAAGTAGGGATGGTTATGTGTAGCTGCTCAGATTTAACTCAAGGACAACCAGAGGTCACTCCCTTTCTTCCCTGAAAAGTACGACATAAATCATTTTTATTTTTTGCTTTTAGGTTTATCAGACCTTTGAACTAGTTAACAGTAGAGTAGCCATGCAGCAATGATCCTCATATAGCATAGTGTTGTACTGTAGATGTGCATGCCCTAAGCGGCGAGATCCTCACTGCTGTCACGTCCTGAGGTAATTTTTCTTCCTGCTTAGTCAGTATTAAATGATCAACATCAGAAATCTAATCACGCTGCATAATTTAGCTTTGTGCTCATCATATCCAGGAAGAAATAAAGACAGCAGCTAAATCTAACCGAAGTCTAAACAAACAAATGTAACGATTCATTTCAAATAAAATCCATGTTTTTTTCCTGTACCACAGGATAATTCGGAGACGGCTTTATTACCTAGCAGACAGGAAGTAATCACATTAGGACATTTCAGAAAGTGAGGGATGGCTGAACAGGATGTTAAACAGATTAGAAAAGGAAAAGTGAAAATGAAAAGTGTGGAAAAGAACAGCCATTGCCATTCACTCCCACCGCCTCCCCCCCTAACCTGATCCTTTAGGCTGATCCTTTACCGTTTACACTGCATGGGAAAGCTAGGCAGAGTAATGCTGGTACAGTCACTTTTCTCTGCAAACATCTCAGCTATTTGTAGTTGTGAAGTAAGCACCTTTTGTTCTCCTTTGTTTGTTATTTCTGTTCAATGTGTCCACATAGAAACATAGAAAGAGCTCCTGCTTACGTGTGTTTGAACTCAAAAACACATATTGGCTGATGTTGACACTGGACATGAATATATTGGCACGCAAAACTAATATATACCAAAATGAGCAAATGTGCTATTGACTCTTTTCTTTTTTTATTACAAATATGCAGTGGGAACCCAGAGATGGGCTCATTAGTTGCCACGGTGATGAATAAAATATGATATGTCTGGAAGTGTGGGTACTTCCTAGGGGAGTCGTCTGGGATCTTAAAGGATTTACAAACATTTTATGTCTCCCTTCTGGTACATCAGTTCCCTCCTTCTACACACTTACTGTAAACCCTGGTGTTGTTTTATTGGTAGACATATTCTGCAAAGCTTATACCCCATTGTTGCCCATCAAGCATTTTCATTCATGTTTTATCATTTAGAAAAATATTGAATGAGCCCACTTACTGCCCCGGGCTCTCCATTTGTAAAGGCTGTGGGTGCAGAAGTGCAATCATGAATCATAAGTGCATTACTCATTTACTTAGGAAACACTTTAATTTGAGGTCTCAATTTGCAGAAATAGGCGATTGTTGGGTTAAATGTTTAAGTGTCCAGACATAATGAGTAATTCAAGCGTTTTTCTGGGAGAAGTGATTTTATTATGCAGGATACAGCGCAGATCTCCATACAGCTATATGTGTTGCTTAACATACGTCAGAATCGTTTCATTATTTTCTCTGGAACGAGAAAGAAAAAGATAAAAGAAAGGATGGATGACAGGGCGATGCGGTTGAAACATCCTGAGCGAAGAAGTCAGATAATGATGTGCAATTGCCTATGTTGTCAGTGCCCAGTCCGTTTCATGATGTTAATGGTTTAAGCCGCATTGATTAGTCACTTGATGGATAAGACGAATGGCAGGGAAATCGTTTCGATAATTAGTTAATGTGTTGCAATTATTTCATGCGACATTTGTTTCGTCTAGCTTCTCTTTTAGAAATATCTGCTTATTGATTTATGGATGAAAATATCATGTTATTTATTTACTAATCTTCATAGTTGTTCGGGACATTTTAACGGAAACAAACCACACAAAACCAAAGTGATGTTTGGTTAAATAAAATCTCTTTTCATTAGGATCAGAGCCACTTCCTGTTAATGTTGACTCTTAAAGGGCTACGCAAACTTTGTGGTTTTGTGACCCCTGATAGTTATATGATACATTATCTTTGACTAAAGCTCTGTCATGTTGGTGATGTTTAAGCTGTGGAAGCTTCTGACTTGTATCAGTGATTATGTTGACAAATCAAGCATAATTATCTCAAAACAGTCTCTACTAGTGAAGAACTCCTGCTTTACGAAGATCATAACATTCCTGAAGTGTTTCATCATCTCCTGAGCTGGAACAGCCCTCACAGATATGTACCATCATCTGCTTATGCAGTGACCATAGAAACAGGTTTCAGACCCATTTGCGCCATCATTTAAATAAATGCATCAACACCCACAGATCTGAGAGCTTACAAGTAATAACACATTTACACACATTGGAATTTTGCTGATGTTACATAGTAGTTGACTGCTGGTAGTTTAACACTAAAACAAATACAGATCAGCTCAAAAATTGGGATGACTGGAGCAGCTGGTTACAGACCTTTCTAGTGTTGCAAGAATAATTGGGATTTTTTTTTTTTTTTTTTGTGAAGTTAAGTAAAATCTGATATTATCTTTCAAGAGATTAAAGCAAATATATTCAAATGTTTCCACGCTTCTCATCCGGCTCTCGCCTCGACTCCAGCAGGCTGAAGCAGTTAAAGTCGCAGCACCATCACTGGAACATGTTCCTGTTCATGTGACCAGACTTTACCGTTTAAATGAGCTATACCTGATATATTGATTTAATCTTTCTAAGAAAAATTATTTCTACACGGTACATTATGTGGTAAAAAGGGGAAGTCAGACTTACCACGTTTAAGTCCATAAAAATGAATGACACATTGATTACGAAAATATGTACAAGTCCAGGCCATTTTAGTTGTCGAAAACAGCTAATCTTTAGCTTTGGCGTGATGCTCTACCCCATTGGCAGAGAAAATGAGCGTCATGGCAAAGCTAAAAGTTAGCCGCTGTTGCTAACTAAAATGGCCTGGACTCATACTGTAGCCTACATGTGCGCAATCAATGAATCATTCAGAGAAACCATTTTTCTTGGAAAGATTACAAATAATATCAGGTAGTATAGCTCCTTTAAGTCCTGTCACATCTTGGTATACAGTACAGTCAGACATATTGTATGCGTTAGTGTTTGTGGCCAATACACTGTGTACAACACAACAAGGTTTGTGCTAAAAGCCCTTTTATCTGTTCTACTCTTGCTTTTCTGTCTTCTGCTCACTTTTTGCTCTTAATTACGCAGTTTTCTTTGTTTTGCTTGACTTTTCCATTTCATCTGTGCTCTTTGGTTTACATCCTCTCTCTCATTCTTGCTGCCATTTTCTCCTTTTTCTTCCTTAAATCCTACAGGGCTGAATGTTTCCACATTGGACTGGTGTGTGTATGTCTCAAGCATTCACATATTTATACCCCAACCATATTTCTCTGCCATGGGAGACCCTGCCTGTTTGATTTATTTCTGAATTTGTGGTTAAACAAGACAGCCCGAGGAATTTCTCTCTGTTTTCTCTCTCTGTTGTCTGTGCTCCTCAGTGGGCTTTGACTTAGCCGAGGGGAATGGGGGAGTTACCGGGGATGATTTCAAGATGCATTTTTTACACAGAGAGATCATTGAAGAGTTTCATGTTTAGCTTTTATGCTTTTTAACTAAGAACCCTCCGTTTTAGACTTAAAGGTCCTTTTGCCGTCTGATATAATGAATCCTTCTTCATGACTCACACAATAACTCATGTTCACTTCAGCATGAACACAGGGAGGGAAATAATCAATTTAGACCAGATGCAGCTCATTGTCTTGGAGGTAAAAACTAACTGAACTGACCTGGATGCTTTTGAGCTGGATTGTTGCTAGATTGTTGAAACTCCATGTGTGTGTTTGTTACAGACCGAATGCGACCCGGAAAAAGGTTTGGAGATGAGGAAGTGGGTCCTGTCTGGGATCTTGGCAACAGAGGAAACATACCTCAGTCACCTGGAGGCTCTGCTGCTGGTGAGAAAACTCTTGCATTCCACACGATATACCCATGACGACCAGTATCATTTCACTAGCAAATCAGGAGGTCGAAAACTATGTCCTTTGTTTTGTTATTTGTAGATGCATCTGAAAAATAAGAATGGATGGTAAAGTGACGAAGTGGGCTAATTCTCTACTCTCTGGTTTTTGCTTTTAGAATACAAGTGATAATCAAAATAATAATTAGGGATAATAATTTAATAAGGATTTTAGAGATTTCAATCATACTTTCAATCATTCAGTTCAGCTCTGACTGAAACCAACAGCTATTATTGACAGATGTTTCAGATTCATCAAGAAATGCTGGGACCCTTGAGTCCAGTGGATGGAAGCGGTGTTGTATTTAGTCAGATAACTCCACCAGGTTAACGGCGATAACCCTTCCCTTTAGGAGAGTACAGGGATACTCAAACCATCAGCTCACTGTAAGGGACTCAGCATTAATTCCTTTCATCCTGGTGCACACACCACACACACACACCTACATTTTAAAGAGATGGTAAAGGAGGATTTCTCATTCTGTCTTTCTTCATGTCTCTCTAATTCTCTAGCCATTGTGGCCATTCATTTAGCTCTGTTGATCACAATTTCTGGCCATATTTTAATGATTCGTTTTTCCTTCTTCCTGCAAAAGATGAGCCAGTTTAGCTGTTGACTCTTCTTTAAACATTAACTCTAGCTGCTACTGTGGTATTAAACTACAGGTGCTACCCGGAAAATCAGAATTTGCTGGAAAAGTTGTTTTATTCAGGCAATTCAGCATAAAAGGTAAAACCAATACATTTTATGTACTAAGTACAGATACAAGAGTTCACTTTCAGAGTCCTGACATTTTTAATTTAATTTAAAATGTATTTTTATTGATTTCAAGAAATAAGCAAAGTCTTTTAATTTGAGGTTTTCTGAAGCTGCAAATCCTAACAAGCAAAATATAAACAAATAAACATGAAATATATTTATTTGCACAATATTTGTCTATATGTGTACATTTAATCTTTGAAGAAAAGTTACAGGTACTACTCAGAAAATTTGAATATGCTGAGTAAGTGCCTGCATTTCTGTTACTTAACGTCACAATTGAAATGTATGTATACGTACATTTCACAACTTTTCCAGCATATTCAAATTTTCCGGGTAGCACCTGTAAAAGGGGTCCTCTAAAACATTTCTGTACCATGTAGTCCAACTATGTGGCATCATTTGAGCCATTTTTATTTATACAAAGACACCCAAGCATTTTAACGTATCTTTATTTGTTCCTCTCAGCCCATGAAGCCTCTGAAAGCTGCTGCTACAACATCACAGCCCGTGCTCACCGTGGCCCAGATTGAAACTATCTTCTTCAAAGTGCCTGAACTCTACGAGATCCACAAGGACTTCTACGACGGACTTTTGCCCCGTGTCCAGCAGTGGAGCCACCACCAGAGAGTGGGAGACCTCTTCCAGAAACTCGTAAGGCTTTTTGTGTGTATGTGGACAATCACAGGTCGGCTGAAGTGGTTGTAGTGCGTGTGCACTCATGACAGCAGCTAAGTCCCGGGCTGTAGTGGCCTGACATCACCCCTAATTAAAGTGACAGCAGGGGGACCCGAAAAGGTTGACAGCGATGCAAAGGACAGTCGAGGTTTAACTGCGACATTTCTGATTGATGGATGCGCAGCCAAAGCTAACAAACCGAGCTGGAGGGGTATTATAAAGAGTAATGTTGTTTCTGTAGTTAGAAGGCTTTCAGAGGCAGAATCTCTCAGCCAAATTTGATAAACAGATATTGCAAAAAGCAGATTTGTAATGATGCTCCTCTTTGTCATGTTAAAATTAGACAAATCAAATCTGCATCTTGCTTTTCTTCCTGTTTCTTCCTGTTCTCTTTCTTTCCTGCGGCGGTTTCTGCAAAGGATGTCGGGGCCAAAATGTACAGTACACTGGTTCTATTTAATCATTTTCACAGTGGGTCAATTAACTCACAATGAATCATTTGTTAATTCTCTCAGAAATCCTGCTCCTCTCCCACTGGTGTGTCCCTTCGCTTCTCTCCCTCTTAGACTCACTTATGCTCGAACACACACATGCACGTACGCGCATACACACACTCACACGCAGAGGGAGGTGCAGGCATGCTTCACAATGCCCCCTTTCTGCCTCAGGCAGCTGAGGCCACTGTGTGCTTTGTGTCTCGAAGAAGCTGCTATAAATAGGAGCCTTTTTCTCTCACAGACACACACATTCACACTCATTCTTATTAATTTATCTCAGGAGTTTCCCCTTGGGCTGCAGATAAGAAATTAGGATTTAATATGTATCTTTTGCTGTCAAGTAGGTGCATATGAAAATCCAATTTGGATGAAATTTGGGTAATAATCACATTAATAAGCAGTTTGACCGGGGCCATATTTTAGCCTTTCATCTAGGTTGTCCTAGGACTATATCCAACTAAAATGACCCAAAATCAGCCCAAAGAAAAGATGAGAGGACATGTTTCTGATGAGGATGATGAAGATTTATGTGTAGAGTAAAATAATAGTTGACTCTGAGAAGGATTAAGAAATAATGCTGTTCATTTGGTGTAAATTGTAAAAGAACTTTAACACTTTCTCCTTTAGTGGGGAATTCAGTGGTCAAATGTGACATCAAGGAAAACAAGAAAAATCTCTGAAACACAGAAAATGAAGTGAATATTTCCTTCCTTTGTCTGAAAATTCACCCTTTTTTTTATCTATTTCAACCATTTCACCAACCAGGTAAAGCCCTTGTTTCCACTCTGCCTTTAGTCTCTACCGACCTCGACAATCTGGAGTCTGCTGTCTCTGTCTTTGTTGCCCTTCCTCCTTAATGTGTTTACAGAAGTGTTGTTACTGTACACACACACATGCTCACACTCAAAACCGCTTCCACCTGATTCCCTATCGCTCTCCGAATAGCGTCTGATAAAAGTCAGGAGAAGAAGCAGCTAAGCCTATAAGAAGAAGGAAAAAAAAGTGGGGCTGATAATGCTAAATTGCACCCTCTCAATTTAAATTAAGAGGCTGGAGCGATTAGATGGGAATAGAGGAGGTGATGCTCACAGCCCGGCAGCATTTGTGGGGGGTAGGGATGTCTGCCAGAGGATGGGAGCCGACACGGGAAGTAGACTGCGGCTGCTGCAGCGCTGATAGAGCTGTCTCACCATGACTCGGAAATCTGCGAGGGCTTAGGAATCATGAAACATCAGCGCGAGGACTGTGAGAAGCAGAGAGAAAAGAGGAAGAGGCAAAGCGTCGGTGATGGGTTGTGAGCGCGACTGTCAGAGAGAAGCGTTTGAAGACTGAAAATAGGGCTGTGATGCTGCTCCTCCTCAACACTGGCTTCTTACATGGTGGGAAAGGGAGGCTATTTGAACCGTAAATGCAGACAGGTTAACACATAACTGCCTTTGAGTGTGTTCTTCATAGATGGAGCACCAAAAAAAAAAAACATCAGCATCCCCATCATGCATCACACAGGCTGAGGCCTCACAGAGCAGCTTGAATGGAACCTGCTTCATTTAGCTGTAAATCAGGATATTTATAAAGCAGACCGCACTTTTTCCCCTTTTTAAAAAATGATCCCGAAGCTGTCGGGCTAAATTTCTTATAATGTTTGTAGTCTGTCATGAGCCTAATGTTGTTTTCTGCTGGGGATTACACACCTACTTTCACACAGCGCAAATCCTCCGCTGTGAAAACCTAAGCACTTTTCTTTTATCTCCCAAAGCCGTTTTCTGCAGCACTCCGTAAACCTTCGTGCCGTTTAGGCGTCGCTCTGCGCATGTAGCCGGCAGACTCGGGCTCTGTTCCCACCGCCGCCTAACTGTCATGCTCTGAATGGCCTCCGCTGTGGTGCAGATTGTGTGGCCCAGGGCAGGACCACAGCCGCCTTACGTCTAAAATATATGTGCACAAAGCATTTTGAGACAGTTTAATGCCTGAAATTTTACAGTCAAGTACTAATTTCAGTCCTTTTGTGTGCTGTGAAAGGCATATATCGCTTTTTCCTCCACAAAGAGAGATCTGTCACACATGAATGCATTGTGAATCCCAACGTTAAAGTGCTAACAATGTTTAGAAAACTTGTGACTATACATTCCTGCTGGAATCAGTTCTCCCACACCACGTGAAAGCAAAAATCATGTGGTCAAAGAAAAAAAGAAAAGAAGATAGAAGAAGAATAGGCTTAAATTGCAGCAGGGGTTTAGCTGCAGTGGGTTAAAAATCACATTTTAAACCAAAATTGAATCGTTTGTGCAAAACAAAGTCTGTACCCTGCAGATATTAGTCAGCCAATGATTTACTGTGACCTCTCTGTGAACATAGAAAGTATAACACTCGTACACTGTTGCAGCCTAGTGTCACCGTCCACTTCAAGGTGTAAAGAACCCAAGAGGATTCAGCAAATGAGTGCTGATGTAGAAAGGGAAAGAGAGCAAGGTCTCTGCTCAGTGTGTGTGTGTGTGTGTGTGGATGTGTGTGTGTGCGTTGGCTGTTTCAAGCCACCACGTTAAAAGAAAAGCACATAGACTCCAGTGGACAGATTTTATACAGAATCTGTCAGTGGCGCCTCTTTCTGCACTGCTTTTGAAAACAAAATGAAAATACAGGTAGATTCATTTGATTCAGAGCTCTTTGTGGTTACAGCAGAGGGTCTTTTATTACATTCCTTTAGACTTTTCTTCACCTGAATATTGCTATTATCTGCTTTCATGGCTCACATTGAATTCTCTTCAGATGGAAACAGAATCATAGCTGATCATTTTCCAGCACAAAAAAAGGTCTAGTCTTATTTTGGAGTGACACTCTTTCTCCATAACTTCCAATGTACTGGACTCGTGCATATGCGTAATCAATGAGTCATTCATTTTTATGGACTTAAAGGGGGTAAGTCCGACTTCCCCCTTTTACCACATAATATACCGAGTAGAAACCATTTTTCTTAGAAAGATTAGAATAATATCAGGTATAGTTCCTTTAAGCAATGACCATGATTTGTTAGAAATGGGCTGTTCTTGTATTGTCTTGCCATAATTTGTATCAGTGATGGAATCTTGGCCACTTTCTTAGTGACAGACTGGCTGCACTTGTCTGTTAATCTTTCCGATGAATTTGTAGAAAGTGTTTTTCAGTCTAATAATTTCCTCATTTCTAGATGAAACTTCTACAGATGATGGCTAGAAGTGTGAATGTATCTAATGATAAACTTGAATGACTTTAATAGTGGACTCAAAAAGATCTGAAATTTAGCGACCTGACAAGATGTCTTCTTATAAAAATTGTCATTATTTTTAGTACAGTTTTACTACTGTATATATGTTGTGTATTTTTGAAAATGTGTGTGTGTCTCAGTAAATCCCACAGCAGAACCTGTCTGTGCTCCACTGTACTCGCTCCACCAGCGGCTTTTGTTCAGGAGAATTGATTGTCCTTTTGTTCGCAGCTGAGGTGGATCACAGCGCTGGCAAGCAGCGTTTACTGGAGTTCTGTTCAGCCATCTCGCTTCCTAAACGTGCTTTCATAGCCTGTGTTACACTAGTCATTAATTACTCAACAGTGCAGGTCCTGCTAGTTGCTATGACAATGATCTGCAAAGACCACCGTCGTTTAACACTGTTGTTGTTATTCATCTCTTTCTTTTTCTGTTTGTTTCATTTAATCGTTCGTGAAGCGTAAACAGTCTCTCAGACTTAACAGATTGGACAAAATCACTCATATATATTCGAAGGATTCTGCATCTTGTTATTATATTTTGGCACTCTAGTACGGTAATTGAAATGTGTATTTTTTGTTAAGAGTTGGACAAATTTCCTGTTACTGGCCTAAACAAACATTCTGACATACAGTTAATGTCTTTGAACTATACACCTTTAACCCATTTCATTTTTGCTGCTCTCCACCAGGCCAGCCAGCTGGGAGTTTACCGAGCATTCCTGGATAACTACGAGCTGGCTGTGGAGACGGCAGAGAAATGCTGCCAGGCCAACACACAGTTTGCTGAAATTTCAGAGGTAAGACGGCGTTTGAAGAGTTTTAGAGCGTGCTTACTCATTTGTACAAGTACATTATTAGTCTCTTTGGACTTTAGCAGCTTTTTTCTCTCATTCTCAGTCTTGTGCTTAACAAAGTCACCTGAATCAAAGGATCAACAAGTGTTGTGTCTGAAGAGTCAACTTACTGTAGCAAAAAAAACTTTTATCTGAGATGCTACATAGGATATGGTACTGTTTCACACACATCTTACTTCCATTTGTGTGGTTGTGTCTAAGCAAAATTTCCAGCTTGTATACCTTGTCATGATGTGCAATGAGTCCCTTAAGGATTTTGAGTCAGGTCATTGAAAACTTTATAAAATGTATAAAAAACAATATCTAAAAGGTGTGTTTTAAAAAACTAGCATAAACCTGAAACAGGGCTCGGAGAGATGCACCCAGACCCTCATTTAATGCACTGAAGCCTCGTCTGAAATGGTTTCCAGGGAAGGGTAGCTGTTCAGAAATAGGGTAGGTATGCTAAATGACCCAAGAACCGGACTGAAAATTATTTGTGGCAGGTCGTATGGGGTGATGAAACCTACTCGCGCCTTGATCTTAACTTTATTGATACATTTACCCAGCGAACAGATCAAGAAGCCGTCAAAGTCCTCAGAATACCTCTGGGAAATATATTAAAAACTTTGTAGAACTATTCCTGAACACGGTGAAGGAAGCTTGTCTGAGAGGGTTCAGACTGTTATACAATAAAGATGGTCATAGAAAATATAACTGTTAAGCTTGTTAGATCAGTGAACACTGTATTTCTATCTATTTATTTATGATGAAAGATTGCTGAACATTTCATTTATTTCACTGACAATGTATATAGAAATGAGGGTTAGTTCAAAACTTTTGCACTGTATTGTACATCTAATTATAAAAAGATAACCATTCTTACCCATCATCAGATATTTAACTTTGATCATTTTCCACAGTCCAGTCAGATTGGCCATTTTCTGACAGCTTTACATACTTATGTCGTTCTTATTAGATGGTCATTTTTCGACTCACCAGCAGCAGCAGAGTGTTATTTCTGGTGTTATTCCTGAAAAGAACAGTTTCTCTGAGGTGTCAGAGAGTCAAGAAGAGTTGCAAGTGCTTCGCAGCTTCGTCCCTGATGTGCTGTACTGCAAAACACACACAGTCATTATTCACCCACACAGTCATTTTCATGCATTTGAATTGGAATGTTGTGCTGAATATTTCTATTCAAATACCCCCAGAAGCAATTTAGTGTGTGAACCCATGCGGATGTTATTGTTTGCCTTGATCTCATCCTCAACCCACACCTTCACTACTCATTGTCTTAATGTCTATATGCATCTGTTTTCAAATGCTCTTACAACTGCTTTATAATAGTTTTTTTTAATTTAATCTTGGGCCAGCGATGTAAAACCGTTCTTAGACCGCAAATGTAGTTTTGGAGACTATTATGACAAACATGATCAAGTTAAGCTTTAAGGGATTTATGCTGCATTAATGACTTCATATGTAATCTTAAAAGAGAAACATTATTGGTCTGCTATCTGATATTTAGGTCTTTGTCTATGTTTCATGAGGTATGCCAGTCCGCACTGAGGCTGCTATCTACATGCCGGATGGAGAATTCATCATGTAGGGTTGTTAATGGTCTAAGTAATGATGCATGACTCTGAACCATCTGAGCATGGTGGAGGGGAGAAAAGCTGCTGACGAAGGCATAATTAATGTAAAAGTGGATGACCTCAGAGCTAAGGCATATGTAATAACCCCACCATGACTTATGTTGCTTAACCATACTGAACTGGTTCTTAAATTTAAGTTTAAGTTCAGTTTTTTTAAACTAAACTCTTTCCAAACAGAACCTGAAGGTAAGGAGCCCTAAAGACTGTAAGGAGACAGCCAAGAACTCGCTAGAAGGTCTGTAACCTCAAATTACTTTTATTGAAATATAACATTCATTTGAATCTTTACATTTCTTCATGATATTAATTCCAGACAATGAAAGATTCAGTGTTGTTTTCTTTATTTTTTATCTGCAGCTTTGCTGTATAAACCAGTGGACAGAGTGACTCGCAGCACATTGGTGTTACATGTAAGTACCATAAGAAAGCGTAGACCCAGAAATACTACCACACTACTTTATAGTTTCCCAATGTCAAGATCTGTCTTTGTGATTAATTTAGCCATTACTGTGATGAGTCAGGGCATTAGCTAACTGCATCTTGCTGAGCTTGATAAACTTAAATGCCAAAAAGCTGCTGTGTTTTTCATTGACGGTTCTGTGTTCAGGAGGTATTAGCCACAGGTTTTAAAAGGCAGGTTAGAATGAAATACTATATCTGTACCTGGATATTTTCACTTTGGCATCTCACCTTTTCTTCGTGTGGTGCTAGGACTTGCTCAAACACACACCCACCGCCCATCCGGACCATGCGCTCCTCCAGGACGCCTTGCGGATCTCCCAGAACTTTCTGTCCAGCATCAACGAGGAGACCACGTCCAGGCGCCAGTCTATGACGGTCAAGAAAGGAGAGGTGTGTGCTCTGTTTTACACTTTCACTTCACGACCAAAGGTTGTGCTGAAGTTGTAATACAGCTCTGATATTTCTAAACTGTCAGTTGAATTTCCAGTCAGTAGTGGAGCTATTCTAAAGTAATTTCATGGAAAGTCACAAAAAGAGTTTGCAGAAAATAGACTTTCATCAGAAGCAAATAAAAGCATATCGCATTCACTTTAAAACAATAAAAAACAAAGGACAAAGAAAGCTCTGTCTTTTTTATAATCAGGGTCGTTTTTCACAGGAAATATATTTTGTTAGTTTTTTTTTAATGAATTAATGAGATCATTTTATTTTAAAATAAACACTTTCTGGAGGCTGTTGCCTCAGAACTGTAGTATCGGAACTTAATTTTGTACAGTAGTTTCTTTGTATAACTATGATTTATGAAGAATAACAGTGATATTATTTTCTGTCAGCCACTACCAGCTGTGAACATTTTCCCTAACACTAACCATTTTACTATTTCAACAACTAGAAACAACAACAGTTGAAAATGTGTGTGAACGGGACAGTAAGGGCTGGATATGATGTTTAAAATGAAGGTCCAGAGACTTTGGTAATGGTCCTCAAACCGCAGCCTCAAGAACTGCAGAATTGTGGCTGGTGGTTATTTCTTTCTTGGTTGAGTCATAGGTCTACAGAAAGACGATGAAGAGTTCAAAAAATTAGATACATTTTTTCTTATTATTCTGTTTTTAGTTCCTGTAGATGGTACGATGGCTGGGAGCTTCTCAAAGAACTTTCACCTTAAATGAGCATAGAAACCGTTTCCATGTACTCTTCCAAATGCCACTGGCTGCTATTGTAAAATATTATTCTTTTTTATTATAATAATTTAAATAGAAAAAAATAAAAAAATTTAACTTCATTCTAAAGTAATACCAATATTGGGAAAAGGTGGAAACAGAAGTACACATATTTCTTTGTGTGTTTTTATGTTGAACATTTCAGAAACGATAAGACCTGTTAAAACTGCTCTGAAAGTGAAACATTTCCCCGGTTTTGCATAACAGAGGATTTCAGCTGCTCAACAGCTGAAATCTCCTTTGTTGGTATCTTTAATACACCAAATTTTTCCAGTGGATTGTAAGTCTAGACTAGAGGATTTTTTCTTTCCTCTGACATTTGTACAGCATTTCTTCACACTGTTGTGAGAAAGGATCACAGTTTTTGTTGCTCCAAAGTGTGTTTAAAATCTTGTTGTTTTAGCGGTGTCTTCACAAAGGTGGAAGGAAGCTGTTGTGCTCTAGAGCATCTCATTATCATCATGGCTGCTGGCTTTTTGGCATTATGCTGATGATGAACAGGAAAGTCTTTTTTTCTCTTAGCCTGGAGGACTCGGCATTCGTGATTTTCCAAAGAAACGTTCCATTTTAATTCCACTTCACCTCAATCCATCTGACATTAAATTGAGCCCAGAGAAAATAGTTCTGCTTCATTCATCTTGTTTATTTGTCTTTTACTCTTTATAACTTCCCAGTGTGGATGCGGTTATGAGCTGTGTTCACTGGTGATATTTAGCTGAGACGTTCCTAAGCTCATGAAGTGAGTCCCATTACAGAATTGTCTCATTTTAATGCAGCGATGCCTGAGGGCCTGAAGATCGCAGCCGTTCAATGATGGATTTCAACTTTGCCTCATCTGTAAGGAGATTTCTCCAGATGCTGGTTTTTAGAATCATATCATGTATTGTAAATGCTGAAATTCCCTGAACTCGCTGAAATTGAGAAGCATTCTTAAATTAATGAACTATTTACAAACCCAGACTTTCACGGTGAGAAAGCCCCCATCCATCTTTACTTCTGAAATCCTCTATCGGGCACCCTTTGACCTGCTGTTGATTAACCTAATTAGTTTTGAAATGTTCCACTACGTGTTTTATTCAGCGTCGAATCATTATTTGCAGCCTTTTGTTTTCCCATTCCTTTGTTTTTTAAGCTCTCGACTGCCAGCGAAGGAAAGTGAGCGTAGGATATTACAGAAGAATATTATGATCAATTGCGAGTATTTCCATAGTATCTTTATTTTTTCAAATTGCGTCCCAACTTTTTCCAGAAACAACCTTTTCAGTTTCTCGTCATCTCAGTTCACGTGAAAGATGATGTCACACGCCACCCTCCAGATGACTTTGAAGCCACAGCCAGATGAGTGTACAGGAGCCACCAATCTGCAGCCTAAACCAGAGCCCATGTCCTTATATGGTCATGCCAGGGTTGCCTAGATGAGAGTGATTCTGTGTGTTTGCTCCATGTCTCCCCACCCCTCCCTCCACCCCCCCAGTCTACTGCCTCTCTCATCCCTGGAGATGACTTCTTGATGCACATGAATGGCTGCCTCTTGATTGATAGCTTACGTGACATTGCCGTACACAGCGCCGTGTAATGAGCAACCAGTCCACTCTGACTGACAGATTCCAAGTCCATTATTCATAAATGGTAGGTGGGAGGAGGCGAATAAAAAAAAAGCTCCTCCCTCTGCTCACAGGGGGGTCATTACCACACCTTTCCTGCTCTCTGTTCCATATGCTCTCTGTATCCACACACACACACACACACACACACACACACACACACACCAAACACTGCCTCTATTATCCCTGCAGGCCATAGTTTCCATCTCAGTTAGTCCAGGCCCTCACACCACTCATCAAATATTTAGTATGGATTCATGAAAGAAGCACTTGGAAATCAATGGAACTCATTATATTTTACCTCGCGATAGACAGAGCATTTTTTTAGTTGTTGTTTTTGTTTCATGTGCCTGTTTTTGTTGCATATCCATCTTTGTATTCAATTGAGTGATTGGTAACCGTTGATATTATTAAAGGAGCTATACCTGATATTATTTTAATCATTCTAAGAAAAATGGTTTCTACACGTATGTTATGTGGTAAATAGGTGGAAGTCGGACTTACCACTTACCACTTACCACTTTTATGACTCCTTGATTGCGCATATGTACGAGTCCAGGAGATAGCGATAGCGGCTAATTTTTAGCTTTGGTGTGATGCTCTTTCTATACCAATGGGGTTAACTTTGGTAACTTCAAGATTCCCTAGGGAAACGCTCTTACTGGCTGATCGGAATCCAGACGTTACAGAAGTTAACCCCATTGGCAGAGAGAATGTCACGCTAAAAATTAGCCAATTTCGTTAACTAAAATGTCCTGGACTCGAACATATGCGCAATCAATGAGTCATTCATTTTTATGGACGTCCCCCTTTTACCACATAATATACCGCGTAGAAACCATTTTTTCTTAGAAAGATGAAAATAATATCAGGTGTGGCTCCTTTAAGTCCTGTCGGATCTTGAATATACGCCTACAGTCAGACATATTGGATGCGCCAGTGTTTGTATGTGCTGCCAATACACTGTGTACAACACAACGAGGTTTGTGCTAACAGCCCTTTCCTCTGTTTTACTTTTGTTTTTCTGCCTTTTGCCCACTTTTTGCTCTTAATTACGCAGTTTTCTTTGTTTTGCTTGACTTTTCCAATATTAGCTGCTTTTGGTTTTGCTAACTAAACTTGTACATATCAATGAGTCAATCATTTTTTGGACTGACCCCTTTTACCACATAAAATACCATGTAGAAACCATTTTTCTCAGAAAGATTAAAATAATACCAGATAGCTCCTTTATTAGTAATTGTGAGAATTGGAAAAAAGAGAAACTATTCTCTATCGCACATGGTGAAGCGGGACAGAGGTTGCAGCGCTCCAACCTGAAACGCACTGGGCTGCAGAAGTACGAGTGGTCAGTATAGGCATGCAGGAGCCAAGCAGCACAGGTGGCCCCCAGAGGCCCTGGCAGGGCTCTGCAAGGGGAGGGCGCAAACAGAAACTGCTTAATTAAAATGCAAATGACAGTGCTCATGTCCTCACTCTGCTTTGTTTGCCTCTGGGAAAGATACATCACAGAAGTGAGTGTTGCTGGAGGAAAAGCACACACAATTGACACAATTCCACTTTATCTGTGATCTGTGCATAAACATGTCCCTGTGCACGAACACAAGTATACACATTACCGTGTGCAGAGATGGCCCTTGCAGCAGATATTCTAAAAATAAACTTGAGCCATTACTTGTGCACGAGCTGTCAGCAAGGCTTCTCCAGGAGACGGTCAATATTTAATCGGACTTCTGTTTCTTTCATGATGTGCCGGTCCGCTGTTATGAGAAAGAGAGAGAGACGCATTACTCTCACTCATACATATTATGAAAGTCTTACGCGCTGAGCAAGCTGGTTTGTCCGTTTTTTCTTTTCCAGTAGCAGAACAACAGCTACACGGGGCAAAGTCTTAATTGGAATTAGTCGGCATTCAACCGTAAAATAATGAACCTGAATTACACAAGAAGAAAAAGATAATGACTCATTATTCATTTCTACACTTTCCATTTGCGATTTAAACAATGCTCAGCCTCAGTTTGGCATTAGCAGTTTGGCAATTAAGGTGCTATCTGAAACTAAATTCGCCCTAATTCTTGCTGCACTCTGTTCAGTGTTTTGATCCACTGTAAGACGTTGTGGCCTGACTTTTATAATACTTACAAGATGTTTAAAAGCCAAAAAGCCTTAAACTGTATTGTTTATCAGTGCTATTGTAATTATGTTTTTGTCTTTATATTGTGACACCCTTAATATTTACATGATAATAAGGTATTCTGTACATTGTTGTTTTTCCATCATTGATCTAAGAAATAATGCTCTACAAAAAAGAGAGCTATCATATGAACCCCAGATATATGAGAATCCTATGTAAGACTCGGAAAAGTGATTGTTTTATCATTTTTTAATTGTTAAAGATCTCTGCTTACATACAATAGAAGGGCATCCAAAAGTACTCTAATGTGTTTCTGACAGTTTTTTCATCAAAGGGTTTAAACTAACATGATCCCTTTTCCCCTCATTAAGACTCTTGCTATGACAGAGTATGCAAATGCGTGTCAATTCACAACTGTAAAGTCTCCGGTGTGTTTGTATATGCTAAATGTTGGACCAGAATCGGCTCTCTCACTTTTTTCTGATTGTGCAAATCGTCCTCGTAAAAATCCACCTTTTTAAGTCGGATTATCTGCAAGCTCGGAGGTAACACACTTTTATCGAAGACTGAAAAGTCAGCTTTTTGGCAGGAAAAAAGCAGAACTGTAGGAGAAAAGAGAGACAGATTATTATATGTCTGGAAGACTTTAAATGGTGCAAGGAAATTTAAATAGAAATTTTGTTGATCCGGCATAAGTCTAGTCAACTGGTCTGAGTTTAAATTCTTGACTGCATTTCACTGCCATGTAGAAAAGCTTCTTCAATTCTGACGGAGAGAATCACCTGAAGTCTTGATTGAGTGGCTCTAGTTGCTATAGTGTTCACCTGAGGCCATAGATGGCAGGTTTCAGACCTGAAAACTTCTGTTTCTGATTGACTTTCATGCCACACTGATGTTCATTGTGCACATTCTTGGAGCTGTTGTTGCCCTTCTGCTTCACAGGACAGAGAAACTTTGCCAATTATCTCCCTTCCAGAACATCACATTAAATCTGTTTTGCTTTACAACCGGGTGTCACACAACAGCCACTGAGACGTAAACACACTGGCTGCTTTGTACACTTGGGTACCCCCCCCACACCCATAAATAAAACAGGAAAATTAGGAAAAAGAAACACAAAAGTCAACATCTGACTGACATTTACTGGCTGGAAAGCACTCAAAGAAGAGACAGGATGCAAGACGCCACGTTAGCCTTTGTTAGGGGGCATTAAGCTGCGAAAATGTGTCAAAGCAGAAAAAAGACAAATCCTGACTCAATGAGCTTGTTAAAAAATGACAGTAGCAAATTGAAAGCATGTGTGTGTCCTTACTCTCCATTCTTTCTTTTCATAAGCATAGACTGGTACGTACATTAGTAGCGGTAAAACAAGATGGAGCTGTTTGACGTTTGCAAATATTCCCAGAGGATCCGGCTACATGTAGAATGACTTCACAGATGTGCTGTTCTCACCTTGAGGTCCGCCACACCGTAACAAGAGGAACATAAAGTCAGAGAGATTAAACACACTTCTCAGTATGTCTTACAACCACATGAATGCATCCAGCATGGTGGTAGAGAACTTCTTATTGTGAGTGGACTCGCAGATGTTGTAGACAACTGCCAGACAGACAGAAAGCCATTCATCCAAAAGATATCCATCACAGGATTTCCTCATCATTTTGCATCTATGAATAATCATGTCCAGTGCTGGGGGATGAGCTGCTCTTTGGTCAATATTTCAGGGATCACAGGTTTAATCGGAGGTCAGTGGAGGTTCCTCAACAGCTGCTTTGGTGATTAGTCCCATGCTTTATGTGCATTAAGAGGCAGCCGTGTGACGTCTGCCCCACCACGAGTCTTTTATCTATCTTTGGCTGCTTTCTCTCTCTGTTCTCGGCGTAACATTATAAGATGAGTTCTGTCTCTGTCATGTTCCCATTTCCCTTTATATCTTAGTCATCCGTCTCCCACCCTTTCCACGTCATCATTTACAAACATATGAACGGTGGAGCACAGAAAAATCCTTCGCTTTGCCAAGTCAAGGCACATAACTTCTTTTTCATCTGCATCACGTTTTTGTAGTTTGGTGGTTATTATTTATTTCAGTTGCTGCCTGTAAGGTGAATATCCAGGAAAAAGTTTGCAAAAGTGTGACATTTTTCCAAAGAGCTGAAAATAAGCATCTGTATTCTCTTTTTTTCCCTCAATAACCCCTCTGTTCTGCCTTTTTCTCCCACACCGCATGTAAATCTGAGGTCATGAGCATGTAAAATTGAACCATTTACTACAGAGCTGTGGTTTGACATTTGCCTGCTCCTGGTTTTGCTTTATGTCGACTTGGTTTCCTTCTTTAGAAAATGACACCACTGCCCCCTTTTGGTTAATGGCAGCATTACACACCTCATTACATAGTCTGACATCAGTGAAGAAGCTTAATGTATCACTCATCCTTTCTCTTCACCGCTCATTCAGGTGTCTGTGACCAGCAAATCAATGACTGCAGCTCATCCAGGCAGCGCAAATGGAAATTAGATGTATAAATCTGATTTGATGCGAATCTTTTCCCAGTTTTCAGGAATTGTTTTGTAAATATTCAGTGAGAAAAGAGGACTTCTTAAGGCTCGCAAAGAGAAATGTGAATATGAGCAGAGCAAAGGAGAGGAAACTAAGAAGCAGATTAAGCACAAAGGATCTGTAAACTAGCTGAGACCTTTCTACAGAATATATCAGCTTTGTTTCTGTAACTGTCTCAGAAATGGACTCACTAATGACATCACACACTACAACGAACACCTTCTCTTCCTCCATCTAAAGCTTTGTACTCCTGTTGTTGCCTGTTTCTGCACAGAACCGACAACTGCTGAGGGACAGCTTCATGGTGGAGCTGGTCGAGGGAGCCAGGAAGCTGCGGCACGTCTTCTTCTTTACAGACCTGCTTCTCTGCGCCAAGCTTAAGAAACAGATTGGAGGGTAAAAATTGCCTTTTTTAAAACTCAACAAGAAGGGACGAGTACAGTAGGTGTAGAGACTGCATACGCTACAGAGGACATCTGAGATCTAACACTTGGGAAATACATGAACTACAGGACATCTAACATTCAGATCAATAATATACAAAACTATCATCATCATTGATCATTAAGTAGCAGCATTACTAATATATCTAAATGAACAGCTCAGCAATTATAGTTCTTTAATATTTTTCTTTAGGAGGCTTTAAGTGTGTTGACTCTAATTTTGGCACATTGATTTGGAAGCTGCTGCTCTGAATCCGTGTCATTCAGTCAAAGGAGCTTGCAAGGCCGATGGACTTGAATCTTACAAAACCAGTTCATCCTAGCAGAAATATTAAGAGTGTTTCTAGATGTACTATCGAACACGGTCATAAGCTGATAAGCACAACATTGGAAAACACTAGAAAGAAAGAAGGTACGAGTCAGCTTGTAAGTCATGTTGTCCAGACATCAGACAGCCATAAGACCGGTATTCTGTAAAAGAATTATTAGTTAAAACTTTATTTGAACCCCTTAAAATAAATATCTACTAAGAGTTTCTCCTGTCTGGGTGTGAATACCCTTAAACTGAAGCACTTAAAACCCATTTTAGCCACAATATTAACAATAATATGTTCTACTAAATAGTTTAATGTATCAACCTAAATGTTATTTTCAAAATTGAAATACTTTAAATATAATGTAAAGCTTTGTTTTGATGGTACTTGAAGGTCTCATTACTTGACAGACATGTACAGGAAAATGTTTATCCTGTTTTTTTCCTTCCACCTCAAACCCGCTTCTTCTTTTTTCCTGCCTTTAACGTTTCCTCCCCTCTTCTTTTCCCAACCTGCTCCAGCAAAAACCAACAGTATGACTGCAAGTGGTACATCCCTTTGACTGAGCTGACCTTCCAGGGCCCCGAGGAGACGGAACCGCTAACCGTCCCCCAAGTCCCCGATGAAGAGCTAGATGCCATTAAGGTCAAGATCTCACACCTCCGCAATGAGATTCAGAGGGAGAAGGTAACATGAGCGTTACAACACAGACTCTGTTACATTGTTTTTTTCACAGAGCAGCTGAAATTTACCGTCAGGTGTTTTGAACATTTCCAGAGAGCCAATAAAGGTTCAAAAGTCATCGACCGCCTCCGAAAGAAACTGTCCGAACAAGAGTCTCTGCTCCTGCTGACATCTCCGAGCATGCCTCTAAGACTCTACAACAGGAATGGCAAGGTGAGCACACCTTTATCACCTGTCTTATCTTTGGCTGATGTTTGTTTTCAGTCTCATTCCCAGCGTCACAGCAGTCTCCTATCTGTTAAACCTGGCCAAACCAGGAAATGTGACTACATATTCCTAGGTTTGAGTATATTTGCATATACATTATTTAAATTAAAGTATGTCGTCTTCTCTGTTTGTGCTTCAGAGTTACAGCTTCTTAATTGCATCTGACTACGAGCGTGCAGAGTGGAGGGAGATAATGAAGGAGCAACAAAAGAAATGTAAGAGTTTTTTTCTGTAAAATATATTAAACCTCTCTAAAGAAAACCCTTTTCTTTTCTTGCTTTGAAATACAATGATAAGGCGCACATTTCAGCAGCTCTTGATGTTTTGGATCTATTAGTACATTGTGATTTACACTCCTACTTTCTTGTCTAATGTGAAGGTTTGAAAACCTCCTCCCTGACTTCCATGGAGCTACAAGTGTTAACCAGCTCTTGCCTCAAACTGCAAACCGTCCACCACATTCCTCTTAGCATCAATAAAGAAGGTAAGCTTCCACATTTTGTGCTGAAAAGTTCTTGGACTTAAATGTTTTTTTTTCTCATTATAACTGATTGAAAGCCTTCCACAGCATGTTTGTTAAAATGTAGGGTTTCTACCCCAAGCTGTCCCCAGCCCAGTGCTGTTCTATCTCTTCCACAATGTCCCATTTTGCTCTAAAGCAAACCGAGATCTGCATGCGTTCCTAATCCATCCTCTTTTTTCCCCCCGTCTTTTTCTCTGCTCCCTGACTGATTTTCCAGAGGACGAATCCTCCGGTCTCTGCGGGTTCCTGAATGTAATCGTCCACTCTGCCTCCGGCCTCAAACAGAGCTTGAGTGAGTCACGTCAGCTCTTATGCAAACAGAAAACAGATAAAATGAGCTTGGAAAAAAAGGCTCAACTGTAATGTAACCATGCAGAAAACAGATAAAATTAATGTGGTTATTGCTGAAACTTTCAAGTTTTTGTGTTTCATTTGAAACCTCCCCCCTCTGACAGATCTTTACTGCACTTTGGAGGTGGACTCCTTTGGTTTCTTTTCAAACAAAGCCAAGACAAGAGTGTATCGCTACACTACTGAACCCAAATGGAACGAGGTAAAAGATCCTGATAGTTTCCACAGATGTCAGTGCTAAGAGGCCAATCATTATTAATCATGTTCTTCATCAGATATTACCACCTTTTCTCCGCTTTGAATCCTGAGCTGCCCATATTTGCATACAAGAGTATTTAACAATTATTCCCAAGCTGTGACATACTGCATAAATACATTTCCGTCTTACACAATTTATACTGCCTGTCATGAATCAGAAATCTGGGCTTTGAATCTTTTTCCTGTCTTAATAAAAGCATCTGCAGCCAATGCACATGCAGCCACACATACACAAATGTTTACGCAGTAATTACAGCACAGACGGATGACGGACGTAGAGCTCTGAGACTCGGTCAGAGGATCGGTGCCTCTGTGGCAGAGTGTTTTAAAAAACCGAATCCTCTTTGAGGATTTTGCTCAACTAAGTGGAAATAATATTAACTAATGAGAAGCTGCTGCTTGCGATGACTCACATCTGTCTGAAAGCTAAATGAGCCAAGACAGTGTGGATCTCACACACAGCCATGTGCAGACCGGGTTCGCTTACATAAGAACAAGCAATGTTGGTCGGCTGTGTGTTGCAGAGGGGTATGTTCATATACAGGGAAAGGCAGATTTCTCTGAGGGTTTAACCAGTTTTGTGTCATTCTACTGCAGCCTTTTTTTCACCCTTTTCAGTGCCTTTTTTTTCTTTCTTCTTCCCTGAAGGAGTTTGAGATCGAGCTGGAGGGCTCTCAGACCCTGAGGCTGCTCTGCTACGAGAAGTGTTACAACAAGACCAAGCAGAACAAAGAGGATGGAGACAGCACAGACCGCATCATGGGGAAAGGACAGATCCCGGTATGACATTACGTCACCCCCTCCACCAATAGACCCACCACGACTTGGCATTGATACATAGTTATGCCACCACTACTGCCGAAAAACATGAAATGCCCTTTACGGTGCCTGTGTGTAACGTAGGAGATGATTAGCTCCATTTATCTGATTGTATAGTGGATGAATGGAGAAACTGATCAGTGGGTGTTGAATGTCAGAAAATAGTGACGAGGTAGAAAGTATTTTTTTTTGCTGCCAGTCTTATCGGTTTAAAAACATTTCTACCAATCCTGCACCAGTGGAAATGACATCAGTACACTGAAGCGTTGTGATAAAATCCCGATGGTTGGCGTTACACTGAAGAGCCTGATTGATCTCAGTTTATCCCAGATTCAGCTGGTCAGTATGTTCAGGTTGCTAAGACAACAACCAGCCTGCAGCTGTCACTGCGAACAAATAAAGAGAAAAATAATGGAGACATAAACTCCTCTCTCCACCTGTGTTGTCAACCAAAAGCTCCTCACGTCCAGCAGGGCAGGCGTGTAATGTGTGTGTGTGTGTGTGTGTGTATATGTGTAACAGTAGTGTTAATTACAAGCCGCCTGCATCCTGATTAGTTTGGCCAATTAACAGCAGACAAAGTGGGTTTCCTTGTCATCTACCAAACTTACGGTCACATGCTCCATCTAGCGGCTCCTGAGACTCGATGCCTTCATGAGGGATGATGTCATTGGAAAGAAACTGACTGGCTGTGATTGTTGCTCAGTTTGATTTTCACAAATCTGAATGAAGAGGCCATTTCTGTCTGATCAAACACACATTTAAATCTGATCACAGATGTGTGACTGTAGTAATAGATATCGAATACATTAATTTTATGAATGCACACATCATTTTGCACTTTAGGGTAAAAACAGAATGACCTTTGTGCCAGGATTTCTATTTTTGCTTATGTATTTAAATCAATCCGCCTCAGCTTGTCACCTCATCGTCTCTGTGATTTAATCCCATCCACATATTTCTTTTTCTATTGTTTCTTAGCTCAACATTTTTCTTAAGTCTGCCATTTGAGGCCTGCGTCCGTCTAAATGAGCAGCATCTTTTTCGTAGTACTTTATTTATCCTGTTGCTCCTCAGCAGATAAACAGATCTTTCTTTTTTATGAACATTAAACACAACCAACCTTTTTGAACTCATAAACGCCAGAGAAAGTCATATTTTGAATACAACTTCTGCTGTTTTTGGCTCAAACCAAGAAATATTCTGAAGAATGAAAGATTCATTGTGAGATACTTGATCTGACTTCGCAGGCAGCCAGATGGGGCTCACGCTACGTAAACATTCAGCACACTGTTTCTCTGTCTTTATGCTTCATCACATCCGCTTTGTGAGTGTGCACTCATCTTTTATTGCCCAGGGTTGCGCATCTCTTCAGATCTGGGTGTAGGTTTAGTCTCTCTAAATAAATCATATTTGTTTATCATGTTTCTAAAAATACAATGAAAGGGACGTGACAAATCAGCGGCACCTTTGAAGACAGTCTGCTGCAGCAGAGGGAAGATTTGTACAGTTGACGTTATTATAATTTTATGCCCTGCTGCTCGCTCATAGCTGGGTTAGAAGTAGGACAACAGTGTGTAAACTTAATCCCTAACAGAGCAAATAAACATTAGGAATTCATGAAGCTGCAGCAGTCCATGAGAAAGTAAGAAATCACATGTGAATTCTTTGATCTTCCTCAGTCTTCTTCCTCAGAAAAGCTTCTGACTTGCCCTTGTAATGCCATCAAAAGGTCCCTCATTGATGTTAGCCCATTGCCCATACAATATTGCTGTTTTGGGGCATTGATAGCTTTGACTAAGAATCTTAAAATATAAAGTTGTATATTTGCTTTATTATGTAATTTAAGAAAAAAAATCATAACATGATATGAAGAATAAGCAGTGAAATTAGCAGCTGCATATATGAACTCTTTAAAAAAAATGTTTATTTAAGTTCAAATCAATAGAGAAATACATTTTTGTCATATGTTTCTACTCGATTTTGAGTTATCGTCGCCCCCTGCTGGTCAGCAGAAAGAATCCATGCACTTATTCAGAGAGGAGGCTAAAACCACCTTATAATGGAAAGTCTACAGCCGAAAGTGATGTTATGATGTTATTAAAATGTCAAACTGGAGTGTTTCCCTCTAAAAGGCTGCGGAGAAGAAGAAAGTAGCTTTAAGTGGAAATATTGTACTAACTTTACAGGTTACTGATAATGATCCTAAATTAGAGCTTTTTGAGTTGTTTTTTTATCTATAAAATGTGCATCATCATGGGAACATAAAGAAAAATGCATTTATTTGAAGCAAAATGCCATTGTTGCATTATAATGCTGCATTAATTCATGTTTGTTTATGATGTTTTCTCTCAGCTTGACCCTCAGAGTCTTCAAGGCAAAGACTGGCAGAGAACGGTTATTCCTATGAACGGGGTGAGGCTCACAGAAAAAAATTCTGCCTTGGTGTTGTATATTTGTTTTTTTTTCCAATACTTCTAATATCATTTGTCAAACGTTTTTTTACGATGATCTGTTATGTCATAAGGCAGCACCACTGGCTCCCAACAGCTTCTGATTTACATAATTGCAACACAGCCATGCCGGATATCACAAACCACCTCTGTACACACAGAATTCAAACTTAAAGGCACAATGGCTTCTCACTTGTAACCCTGTTTCAAACTTAAACTCCTTTTTTTCTGTGTCAGATTGAAGTGAAACTATCCATAAAGTTCACCAGCAGAGAGTTCAGCCTCAAGAGGATGCCATCGCGGAAACCCATGGGTGTGTTTGGAGTCAAGATCACCACAGTGACCAAGTGAGTTGAAATTATCTTTGCTTCTGTCACTGTATTATAATTATTTGTATTCTGTATTGCTCTAACAGCTTCCAGGTCTCATCTTTGTGCATACAAATGCTCCTTTTTGTTTATTCAACCACATTGTACAAAGTTACTGTAATGATTTTTTCCCTGTATTTTTTTACCCACCATGTTTTTGCCTCGCTGGCATCTGAATGGATGCTCGTCCTCCACATGAAGACAGAGGCTTGTTGCAAATGACAACCTTTAATTCTCTCATCAGTGAAAGATGAATACTTTCTTAGCTATTACTTGATAATAAGGCTGGGATGCACATCAATCCCAAACAACTATAATGACACACAAGCAGCAGGAAAATGTGGACCCTCTTACAACTGGCATTGTGTTGGTTTCTGAATAAGGCATCAGAAGGGATCTGGAGGCACCGGAGATAAAGACCTATACTTAGCATAGTCAACGGAACATCTATAATAAAATTTCAATCAAATGAAGGTTGAGATATTTCACAGCTTCTTTATAGATTCTGGGATATCAAAGATGTTAGCCAGGTAACAGAGTAACATTGGTATTTTCACTATTTTTTACACACGAGGACAGTTTCAGTGATTTTAGCCCTTTCCAGTCAGGTATCCACAAGCTGAAAATAAGTATGATTGATGATGCAAACAAGTCAAAACATAGTAAGCATCTGTTCTCTTTCGGTTCTTCTGTCACATAAACAGATTAACTCTTGTACAGAATATTTTCTGCCCTGAAGTTTTGCCTCAAGAACCAAAAATGTTTTAGTAATTGTGTTTGTTTACATCCAGGCGAGAGCGCTCCAAGGTGCCCTACATTGTTCGGCAGTGCCTAGAGGAAATAGAGAGGAGAGGCATGGAGGAGGTGGGAATATACCGGGTGTCTGGGGTGGCCACCGACATTCAGGCCCTGAAGACGGCCTTCGACACCAGTGAGTTTCGCCCCCGTCCATGTGCTGTGCACGCTTTTCACAGATTACATGTTGGGAAATGGTCATCCTGTACCTGCAATGAGAAACTTTGCTGATCATCAAAGAAAAACCTCTTTCTGAACTCACTGTTTCTGTTGATCAGGTGGTGAGTGTTATGAAGGGAGTCAATGAATTTGGTGCATTTTGTTGACATGAAATGCTTAATCAGACTTGTAGAGTAATTCATTATGCTAAGTTGAATTAGCATTTTTGGCTTTTGTATTTGCTGATAACGGGAAGTGGGCGTACTTCTGATGTCAAACAGACAGCCTGAATGTCTGGCAGCCTGTGTTTGTGCCAAGCTCCCTGCTTTGTCATCTCCTTTTGTTGTTGCAGTCATTCAGTCTTCACGTAGTTCTTCGTCTTTCCCCTGCAGATAACAAAGACGTGTCGGTGATGATGAGTGAGATGGACGTCAACGCTATCGCTGGGACCCTGAAACTTTACTTCAGAGAGCTGCCGGAGCCCCTCTTCACCGATGATCTCTACCCTAATTTCACCGGTGGCATCAGTAAGAACACACTGCAAAATCTCTAAATGATTAACTCATAAATCCAGTGAAGTCGCATTTAAAATTGAGGCATCTTCTCCTTTGCCTCTGTGCAGCCCTTTCTGATAGCGTCGCCAAAGAGAGCTGTATGTTGAACTTGCTGCTTTCACTGCCTGAACCCAACCTGGTCACGTTCCTGTTCCTTTTGGATCACTTGAAGAGGTATGAGCAATTAGAAAATTAGAAATGCACATACTGTGTGTACTGTAAACACATCAGGAAGACAAAAAAGACAATTC
>JAVQJG010291466.1:0-16777 GCA_036024015.1 Craterocephalus amniculus | reverse complement strand
TCTATCTATCTATCTATCTCTCTGTCTGTCTGTCTGTCTGTCTGTCTGTCTGTCTATCTATCTATCCTTCCGTCTGCAATGTTAATAAGCTAAATTGCATACGTTTTGTATTTATATTTTTAACAGTGACCCAGGTTTGTCTCCAACATGAGTTGGACAGTATATGATCTAAACCCCCAGTGCTGATTATTTATGAATATTTTCTAACTGTGATTACAAACTGCAGGATTATGGGTAATGTGTAAAAGTGTGTCAGTTGCTAAAAATACATAGTTTGTTCATCAAAAGCAAGTATTAATTTATTATCAATAAAACAGTCAGAGTCTGCAAAATGAGAAGTCCTGTCGCCATCGAGGAGAACAAGGTCCTCAAATGGCTTAGTCATGTTTTCAATGTGACAGTCTAATCTGTGGGTGTTTGAACACAAGAAGTCATATCTTATATGCCACCTGAAAATGCCCATGACAGTACTACACACTGGATGTAGTGAAAACTACAGTAAAGTTACACATTACTGTAGTTAGTAAAATAACTGAATACATGACACAAAACACATGATTCACATTTTACTTCATACACCGTTTGCCATCTTCTAGTTATTCATTCACAGTGTTCTGGTCTTGAAAAAAAATACACTTCTGTCACTTCTATAAAAAAAAACTTCAAGTATCCACTCTTGAGTAGAGTTGTGTACAACTGCTGTACCAGTGCATACAACATGTTACTGTACTGGATGGAACTGGACATATAAAATTATTCCTGTATGAAAATAATATATCAGATAGATAAATAGATAAATAAATAAATCCTTCCTTTCTCGCCAAACATTTTCATCTACGTCTGACATCATCTTGTGATGCAGCGAGGAAGGTACTGAGTCTCCTCTAGTGGTGAATGAGCCTCTGCAGGACTCTGCTGGGATCTAATTGCATCCTGCATCCAGGGGTCAGCTGAGAGCCGTCCAGTATAGGAAATATTCCAGGAAAATATTATAAAGAAATGTTTCAAATCTGCTTGACAAATTTTGATAACTAATGTAATTTTTAGTTTGTAAGTCTCTATCAGTTTTATGGGGATGGACTACTCTGCTTTTATAAGTGTAGTTCATTTTGACTGATGTGTACAAAACAAATGATAATAAATAATAATGTCATAAATAAGCCTAATTATATGAAAGTAAAATATACATGTCCAAAAGCATTTACAGTTTGATCGATATAATAAGAAATGCTGCTCTGATGTGTACTGATGGCTGATTGTTTTGGAGTTTGAACAAATAGTGATGAGAATGTCCGTTCTGTTGTGAGAACCAAAGCAGCAGAGAAAAAAAATTGTATTTTCACATTTCTTATTATTATTAATTCCTTTAATATTTCAGGCATTTCCCCAGCCAGGTTTGTATTCAAGTGTTTATTTAGTATAAAGTTAAAGATAAAACTTTATTGATCCCACAATTGGGACTTTTTCATGCCCTAGCAGTAAAAGGAAAGTGCAAGAGTTATAAGCATATGGCGCACAAAATGGCCCAAATGGTTTTACTTACCTAATCTTTTACTCTCAGACTACACTGTTGACCATGTAAAAGTATGGATATTTATTTAATCATTACATCTTTTAATTTTTCTGTCTTTCTATCAGCATATCATCAGCACCATTTTTATTTTAACATTTCAATCTTATTGGTTTTCATTTGGTAATTTGTTTGGTGTATGTGAGTGGGAATTTTATTATTTGATGTTGTAATATTTGTGCTGAGGACCAGTCTTTAAACCAAGTTTCCACGAAAGACAGCAGTTATATGAAAGATGATTGAGTCAACACAAGTGCAGCTGTGATTCCAGTAAAGGCTCAACGGGAACACCTGGTGGACACATGTGGAATCACACCTTCTTCACCACAAAAGATCAGAGGAAAATCAATAATGAAATTTCATGGTAACAAATTACTTTACATCTTATTATGTTGATTATCAAAATAAAATAAATGTAGTGTGAAGTAAATTAGTACATTTTATGGAGTCATCTATAAATGAGTTCCTTCTGTGGTGGCTTCTTTCTCCTTCTCTGGGCAATAAAAACAGTTATGTTAAATCTTACTTCTTCATTTGTAGAAATGAGCATGACAGGGGGAAGGATGAAAGTCAGAGGAGAAATGGGATGTGTAACTGATGAGATGATGCTGTGGAGACTGTAACTTGATACAATGATGTCTTATGATAATCAAAGGACTTTGTTCTAACATTATGATCATCTGCAATCATAAAAGAAAAAAAGGTGGGAGACTTTAAACAAACACAAAAGACTCTAAAAGAAAACATCTGGGAAATTTTACATCGGCTTCCTCCCAAAGAGATGCCTGATAGGTTGATTGGTTACTTTAAAATCCTTTCAAGGAGTGAGTGTGTGTGTGAGTGGCTGTTTGCCTCTAGTCCTGTGATAGACTGGCAACCTGTCCAGGGCTTACCTTTCCGTCACCTGCTGGCTAGGCTCCAGCCCCCTGCGACCCTCAACTGAACGAAGCAGTATATAAACTGGATGAATGAATAATATAAATCAATCAATAATTACAAAGATGTGTTATGTTGTGAATGAAGCTTCATTGGAGTGCCCCAGGGTTCGGTCCTGGGTCCCATCCTGTTTGCATTATATTTCCTTCCACTTAGAGGAAATTTAAGAAACACTGCACTTTTATGCTTTATAAATCAGCCTTTGCCACCCGACACCCTCACTTGACTGTCTGTGTGACATAATGCTCGGTAAAAGAGAATTTCTGAAAACTTAGCAATGAAAGGACAGAAATGTTCTTTTTTCGTAAAGCCCTTCTCCACTTGGGACTTCATGTGTCCCAAGGTTGCCAGCTTTGGCTTCATAGACAGCGCTTTTAAACTTGCTGTTATACATGCTTTTATTCAAGCTGTCATGACTACTGTAATGCACTTTATTCTGGCGTCTGTCAGAAAGCTCCATCCCGACTGCAGTTAGTACAGAAAGCTGCTGCGCCAACTATACAGGGGCCAGAAAACATGATGGCATCACCCTGAGCCTTACGTCTTTGCTCTGGGTCCCTGTTAATGTAGAGCCGATTTTAAGATTTCATTTGTTTTTAAAGTTTTACATGGACTTGCCCCACCATACATAACGGACTTCATTTAAATTTGTACTCCGATGTGGGCACTGAGGTCCAAGGGGCAGTTTTTACACTGTAAAAACTCCAAATCTTACCAAGTGCATTTGTCTAATTTCTAGTCAAAATATCTTATCATGCTTCATTTAAGATACTTCATTTAAGATGCTTCATTTAAAATACTGCTTTTGATCACCACAAACTAATAATGACACGCAAAACTTCAGAATACTAGTAAAATATAACTAAGAACAAGTTTTTCCAGCTTATTTCAAGATTTTGTAAGACTTGAATATATTGTCTTATTCCAAGAAATCCAAGAGAATTTCAAATTGGCAGATTTTTTATTTTTTATTTGCGCTTATTTCAAGCAAAAATACCTTCACCCCCATTGCTTTAAAACAGTGTGGGTTGTGTGGTTCTTTTTCTTTTATTCATATCATTTATATTACATGATATGATTTTATTTATCGGGGTATATTGGCTTTGTATGCATCACTTAGGAAACATTTTTATTGTGAAATGTGCTGTATAAATATTGTGACTGAATGATCGATTGAGTCTGTGTTTAAAAAGTCAAGTTGCTGGTATGTGGAATGGTGCAATAAAGCAAAACAAGCTGACCTCAGGGTTGGGAAAAAATCTTGTGGCATTAATTAATCAGGCTCTGGACACTGCCTGCTGCCCTATGACGACTCTAGAAATGTACGTAATAAATGTCAGTGCAGCATCAAAACCAGTCAGAGGGAGTTTTAGTGCATGATGAGCAACTGCCACATGTACCTTACGTGATTTTGACAGCTGTTCTGAAAGTGGTCTTAAAACTGATCTGTATAATCCAATTGAACTAATTCAGTTACCATGGTAACGCTTATGCTTGTCCGTACTTGCGTGCAGGGATATTGGCTTAATCAGACAAGAGAAAGCCGTTTACGCTGCATCCTCTTTGTGTTTGCCGTCTGTGTTTACTTGATCATTTTAATAGACTTAGAGGAAAAACAAATTAGTTACGAGTTTGGAAGCTGGGATGTGGATCAGATGTGACTGATATATGATTAAACCTGGCTGAACACAATCAGAGACACATTTTTACAGTGATTCTGTCTTGGGTTGTCTGGATGAAGTGAACCGGAGCAGGTTTCCTCAGGCTGCTGTTCAAAGAGTTAAACATCACTGCTGCAGGGCCCTGAAGGCTTCACACTGAACAGGTTCAACAAGCCGCTCATACACCGTTTGTGTTTGTTCTTGTAGCAGAAAATGCCTCAAACTACGCACACCTACAGGTCGCTGCAGATATTTACTTGATCTACTGTACTTTTGGTGTGGATTCCTAAAGACCCCACAGATTTTGGAAAACTGGTGTGGACGGGGCTGTAAGAGCCAACATAAAGGCTTCTAAGCTGTTAAAGAAAGGTGAAGTTACACATTAACTGTTCAGGTACTAAACATTCTGCTTAAAGGGAGGAAGGGCCGTCTGTCCTTCATGGACTCAGCCTCCTTTGCAAGTTAAGAGGTCACTTGAGCGTTACGTTTTTCCCATGACACCCCGCTTTCAACACTTCCTCCATAGGAAAGCTGCAAAATGATGCTGGTTTTTGTTTTGCAAAACAGTAGCGAGGGTGTGTGTGTGTGTACGTGCGGTTTGGGAGTTGAAACATGTGCAGAGTCAGCATTTAGCCATGAGTGAGGAGTCGCAGCTTTCCTCAGAGAGGTTAGATGGAAATGGGTGCAGAGGGGACAACACCGGGAGAACAGCTGATTTACGGATCAGGCATCAGCATTGCTGCAGAACAGCTCATCCAGGCCACCGTACATGAAATGTCACACGTGTGCTCCCCTCTTCTTTCCTCTTTTAACCTCCATGGAATGTCAAACAAAAGTATTTGCTCCTTTTTTTTCTTCTGTTGCTGTTTTGGCTTGAAGCCCCTCTCCAGTTTCTTTCCTTCTCCTTTCCCTCCCCCCCGTCCCCCCTCAACACTCACCCCTATGTCTTTCAGCTCCTGGCAGGACACATACCATTGATCCTACACATGCACACGTATGTACACATGCACACGTATGCACACATGCACACACAGTCATACACTTGAGCTGCCAACCCCCTCCTCCTGCTAAGCACACGTTCACCAGAGAGCGGTTGCAGCATGTCAGAGCCCTCCTCTTTGCATTTTCCTCTGCTTCCTGCAAGCTGAGCCACACTTTTGTTTTTTCCAGTTATCACACTCTGGAACAAGACATCCCATCTGCTGATACCAAAGGTAGGGGCTAGCAACGTCCTTCCATACATTCAGCATCGTACTACTTAAAGTACAAGGCGTTCCCCCTTCCTTTGTTGCATGTGAACTCCCAGGGAAGTGTGGAATGTGCTCAGAGGGAAGCCACCATGTACTTTTAAAACTTATATTGTAGTTTTTGGGTAGTTTTTATTTAGTTTTTTGCATCTCCACATTAGAAAATTCATGCATTTCTTTCTGTGAGAGATTAGGTCTTTTGTGTGCAGGGACATAATTGGATGACATTTGATGCTAATGTAATTAAGTCTCTTTTTCTGGAGGAATATGAATGAGGATAGAGGATTATTTAAGGGCAGCTGCAGAAACCGGTTAGTACGAGTTCTGGTTTAAGAAAAGGAAAAAAAGACAGAAAATGAACAGAAAAATAAGATGTGAAAGAAAAAGTACACGCAGTTCTGTTCCTTCAGCTACAACTGTGTAGCAACATGTAGATCTGTGTAAGCAGCCTGGGGATACGAAGCTCACACGAGTAAACTTTCCAACAGGTCTGCTCTTCATTCATGGGCTTATGTTAGATTCATGGATCGTTTAGAGATTTGCAGATTTATGCTCAGTTAACAAAGCAGGAATTCTGAGTGTGGACAAGTCACATAATAGAGTCAAACTGCAAACTTTGCAAAGATGGAACTTCAACTTCAATAAAGATGTAGTGGTGGGTTTCAGATATATTAAAGGTAATTTTAGCTTAAAGCTGTCCACACTGTCTAAATGGTTGAGCATGAGTGTGTTTTACAACCTGATGTATCTTCAGCACCAGTTTACTTCAGCTTCATCCATGAAAAAAAAGAGAATTAACGGAGTGAAAATATATCTTTCACTCTATTCTGGTGGATAATCGTTTCTTTACACCAGTTTTTAGTCATAATGTGTCTGCATATTGACAATAAAGTTCTTTCTTTTGTCATTGTGAGCTGAGATTAAACTACAAAGACTTTCAAGATAAACCCATCAGAGTAATTAAGACTAAAATGACAGACAAAAGAAAGCATAGAAATCCATTATACATTTTCCATACTCACTTATTCCACTGGAGTATTTCAGCAACTGACAGAAATATTTTTCATTCTATTTTTACTAAACCAGAAATGGAAAAAATCCAGAATCTTCTATTTACTCCTTGTATCGTTTTAGAAACTATGTCAATAAAAAGAAGACATTTAAGAAGTTGTAATGACAGAGTTTTTCCTTTTAAAAAATACTGACAAGCATTTAAAAAAATAAGTAAATATATTTTATAAAAAATCAACAAAGAAACATGTTGGTGAAAATAGTCTATTTATTTTAAAATGTCTATTCATTTGTTACAAAATTTACTTTTCATGAATGGTGAAAAAGCATCACTTTAGCCTATTTTATTTCCTATATCATTTTAAAAACTGTCCAGGGAAGACATATAAGAAGTTTTTATGGATCTTTATATATATATAGCTATATATATAAAGAAACTATTCCTGACAAATATGTAAATATGTTTTTTGAAAAATTAACAAACTAACTACCAAGTTGCCATCTTAGTGACTTAGAAGCACTTATACTTTGTGCTTGACCTTGAGAAAAACTTTAGGAATTGGTTCAAAATCATCAATTTTTGTTTAAAAACCCAATAAATTTTTATTTAGGGAACCTTCAGATCAATAGTGGTTGATTTGTAAACAGAATGTTGCAATTTTAATTCCCATAGTTTCCCCTTCTACATGTTGAAGTGTCCTTAAATGAAAAATGAAACCCTCTTAATTCAATGTCTTCCTTATTTGGTCTTTTTTTATTTTAGAAATATTTTTCAGTTATTTATTTTACAAACCCTGCTAAGTGATAATATATTTTAAATAAATATATTTTACCTTGAGATGTTAGAAGTTAAGAAAAGTTTGTAATGTCTTATACTCCCTGACCTTTGGAGATTGCAGCCGAGCATGCTGATGTAGACACAAGCAGGAAAATTCTTAGATCCGCCACTAGATGGCAGCATTCAGCAGGTAGAGCTCGTTGGGCAACTGCCTTGCATCTGCCTCAACTCATACAAAAACACAATCTTCTTGGAGTCCACCACAAGGAACATGATGATCATCAGACCTGTTCTACGAACATTTAGTGTCTTAGTTAGCTAAAAATGAGGATCATAGTGACGTCATATCTTCACGGTTCAGGTTATCTAATGGTTCTGATCTGCTTCTTCATGCTTTTTGGGTTTGGAGGAATCAGACCTCATAACGACCACGAGGAACCCTAATTTCTGTCCCTATTTCCCGGCCTTCCTTCTCCTCCTCTTCTGTACATGCCTTTGCGTCGCTGCCCTTTAACCTCTCTACCCTCCAACCCACCCCCCCCACACACACACACACACACACACACACTGCTATGAACACACGTGTGCTTCCCTCTCACATGTTTTATCTCCTCCCACCTCCTCCCGAGCTCTCCTCCCCCTTACACCAGCTCTCTCATCTCTATTGTCCCTCTCTCTCTCTCTCTCTCTCTCTCTGTCGGTGGCACTGGGAACCATAGACATCCAGAGGACAAGAAGAAGACAGGACTCGCACCCTTGACACCACACAGCAGCACCACCACAGACATGTCGGACTCTGAGACAGCAGCTGCCCCCGCCGAGGCCCCCGTCCCCGCTGCTTGCGCCAGCATCAAGGCAGACCTGGATAAATGGTAGGTGATGGTGTGCATGTTGCAGAAAAAAGTTTGCCCATCGTGGCACCATCCTGGTTCATGGTGAAGTCTCGCTCCACCCTCTGGTCCTTTCACAAGTTCCAGATTTAACTTTGCACATTTACACCGTCGTATGCCAAGTGTGCAAAACATTTGTATGCAAAGTGCTCATGCTGTCCAACAACTCGGAAAAAAGACAGAATTCCATCCAAGCTTAAAATTGACTTAAAGATTTGGGGATTTGGGCGACAGGGAGGATTGGTTGTGATCAGTAGCATCCTATACTGCGCGATGATAAAATGGAGTCTCATCAGCGAACACTGAGGTACGCACAGAAAACCACCATATTTTTGCATGCAGGGACGTAAATGAATTTGACATCTTAAGTGGGTGATGAAAAGAGGTTATGAAAACTTGGGGGTACCCTTTGTATGGGAGAGTGATCTGGGGGTTAATGATGTGTGGCGGGGGGGTGATGTTCGATGCTTGCCCATACGCATGGATGAAGGCTGGGAATCTGCTTGCGTCACTGGTCTTCCTTTCCCCAGAATACTTTGCGGCGGCTCCATCCATTTGTCCCCCCTGTCTCCGTTTGCTTCTTGCTCTGTCAACGGTCAGGGACACCAGTGAAAGGACATTTAGGGAGGGGCTGTCTCTTTTTGCAACAGAAAAAAAAAACAGCAATTTTTTTTAACACTTCAGCTCATAATTGAGTGGTTTAATTTTATACATACTGAATTTTATTGCATTTTATGGGCATTTTGTAAATTGTCACATTGCAAATGACCTCTAAATCAAATTAAGAACATTTTTAGAGTAGATGAGGTTATTCTGTTTTCTGCACTTCATTATTGAAAGCAAAGACCGGCAAGTTTATCTTGGCCAGACTGTTGGGTCTAGATAAAGAGGCTGTGGGTGTGTAAAGCCTTTAGATAAGACAGGGAAGGCATGGGTGATTGGAAAATTCATGCATGGAAGTTTCACAACTTTGTTTTGAAGATCTTTAATGCTGAGGGCTTTGATATTTACTCGAACACAGTTCTATGTTCAGGTTTCACATCACTCCATCATAGTTACTCTTCAAACACTGGAGATGCTCTTAGCTTGTGCTAAATAATTAGGCCTCAGGCCAAAGAGTACACCTCAGATTGTTTTAAAGCACAACACAATGTGTTTTAAGGCTACATAGGCTCCCTCACTCTTGCTACACACTCTATCAGGGCTTCAAGTGTATATTTAACATTACATGCAGCTCATGTCAGCAGAACTTGAACCCATGACTTTGAGGCTCAGGCGGCATCAGCACTTGTAAATATGGTTTCCAGCACATGCAAAGTTTCTACTGTTAATGTGAGGGCCACAGCGGCCCCTCTTAGTAAACAACATACCTAACCTCGCTAACTCTGGATCTTTGTCCTCTGACCATTTGTTTCAGCAAAGTGAAATATTTAACCAGATATTCGTTTTGCACAGACAGATGTATGCAACAACCAATCAAGGGCGTATGAAGACTGGAATTTGACTGGGCCATTATGTCCGTTATGACTGAGAAAGTAGCGTGTGATAGGTCCATATCACGTGAAGAGAGGAGTCCAAAACAATGTGTTCAGTCTGTAATTCCAACAATGCCCCCTAGTGTTTAAAGGAATGAAATACATTTCACTTTGGATCGATAATAACTTCCCCCCTGTAGCAAAGGGGAAAGTAAATTTAATGTTTTTCACAACAGTTTTATGAAAGATATATACAGGGAAAAGCTGCAACTGAGTGACACCTACTTTATGATACAAAGGAATAGTTGTATATCAGGAGGGTTAGGTTTACCTTAATGAATTCGGTCCTCTAAAAGAAATAAACATATTTGTTATAAAGGTTATGCATTCCATGTCTTGCAGATATTTGGCAAAATTTCATTGCTTAAAAAAGCCATTGAATTTTGTCTAATTCCATCCACCCATCCATCCATTTTCTGAACAGCTTAATCCAAGTGGGTCGCGGGTGTGCTGGAGCCTATCCCAGCTATCAACGGGCGAGAGGTGGGGTAGACCCGCCTCCAACCGACTTGGGACTCGAACCGGCGGCCTTCTCACTGTGAGGCTGCAGTGCTAACCACTATACCACTGTGCAGCCCATTTTGTTTAATTATAGCTGTAAATTTTGGAGTAATTGATATGTTGAAATATTGTTGTTAATTTGACTTCCAGGCTAGTTATTTCTAAACCTTTTACTCGACTTTAGTTTTAGTATCCAGTTTTCAGTCTGGTTTCTCCCTCTGAAATCTGTTTAAATATGAATTTTCTTTTATGTTTTTAAGGTCAATTATTATAAAAAGGAAAAAAGTAAAGAAAAAAGAAAAATGAATACAACAGAATGCAGAAGTTATAAATTACTGAATATAGCTAACATGGTGTCAACAAGGCAAACTAACACCTCGTTAGCAAGGGAGCTAACAAGGTTCTTTCTACTGTAAGTGCAAAACTGTTTAGCTAGTTAGCAAGGGAGCAAGTTAGTGGTCAATACTGACATTTAAATGAATGCAGTCTTGCTGGCTGTAATGGGAAACTGGGGGGAAAAACATGATCTTGCTTGCCAAAAGCTATCCCCGTACTGCTCAGCCAATCACACTTTAGAGTTATGTCAGTTGCTAATGTAGCCTTGATCTGCTAGCCACTGCTGACCTTTGCTCTTAGCAGTCTTTGCTGCCATTCAAATGAGCTTGTTTGAAATCTGCCGGCAGGGTTCAAGGTAACAGTTTGTCATCCATTTAGACTGAAAAGGTTGATGTCTCTAACCTAATGATAGTAAACCATCTAAACTATTTTAAACCCATGTTTCAATATCATTTCTATTCTATTATTAGGTTTGTATAGAGGAAAGTGTTCAGGTTGCATGCAATCAGCTCCCCTTCGGACCCCTGCTCCACTCTGCATGGTGTCCTCCATGATGAAAAGTCCAACATATGATCAGGTCTTTACTACAGATGTGAGTGGAAACAGAACAGAATCACCCACATTTTATACCAAGCAACTTTGAGCCAAGACAGTGAGTGTAATGAATATTAAAGCTCAGGTGTATTTATAGCTTGTAAAAGTCATAGTATGAGTGAAACTGTATGTGCAGTACACCATGATGTTCCCTGTCATAGATCACATTACTGAACATTTGATACGTGCTGCTTTTAACCCACGCCAGTCAAAGATGCAAAGGCCTCATATTCACACTCAGCTGTGGACATTCTGCATGGAGGCGGCCATGTTGCATTTAGGCCCTCATGTTGAGATGAGAAGCATCCCTGAACAAGCATTATTATTTATTCTATCTTTTTCCTCCTCAGGAAAGACTTTTAGTCAAGGTTTTGGGTGAATCTGTTCATCTGTTTTTTAAATTCTATTTCTATTTTTTCTTTTTTTAAGACATTGGTAGGTTTGACCTTGTCAAGGTCTAACTAGCAAAAACACTGAGGTTAAAGTGAGGAAAGAACAGCAAGCAAGTTGAAGCTATAAATATTTTGTATATGAATGCTCATGTACAATGTATTAATGAAAATGTAAACAAAAGGCATTTAACACTTTAAATGCCAATTTATTTTAAAGAATTTTGTATTATCTTATGTACATGACTGTCATAATACTTCCACTCTTCAGTCATTCTCACATTTAGCTTCATTTTATTTAATTGTGTAAAGATTTTTCAAAGAAAAAGTAGATTATAAAAGTTAAAGTTATTTAGTCAGTTTTTCCTGTTATGTGCAGAGTGACATGTTGGACACTTTTTACAGTTACAACAAGCTATAAAGTCAAATAACTTAATTTACGGCTGATGCTTTAGTAACTTTTAAAAAAGATACACCTACACATGTGCACATACACACACTTTCCCCGCTGTTACTGATTCCCTGCAGCTCTATGTGCAGACATACATACTTGTTGATGCAAACCATCATGTTTCCACTATGGAATTTGGTGACTCGGCAAAGGTCAGTAATCTGAGTGCTGTACTACTGTTGTGTCAGACCAACACCATCCTCCTTCAACTTGCCAAAACCAGTGGCACACTTGATGCTTATGTCATTTTTATTCTCTGCATGCTGGTATTTTCTAATGATATAAATATGGAGCCAAATCCTTACTATGAATGTTCCATCATTTAATTCTGTTCATACTCAGAGCTGATTGTCTTACCAGCAAGAAGCCCGACCCAAATGTGCTGAGACCAGCTGTGCAGGTAGCAGACCCTTGCCCTAATTTGGACACTTAGGACCACCAAGGCATCGAGCAGAGCCAGAAATTCATAAAGATTAGAATTTCTCTGGTTTATGATCTTGTATTTATATTGATGTATTAATGTATAAAAAGAAGCAAAGAAAAAAAGTTTAGCTGAAAAAATGTAAGGGTGTAAATAACAACTGAACATGACAGCCTCTGGAAACAAATATACCGTCATGAGACAATAAAGAATCTATCTTTTTATCTAATTAGAAATTCAGACACAAGCAGAGTCAATATTATGAGTTTTTGGGTGATTTGGAATGAAACACTCATAATGGTAGCAGACTTGGCAAGAATTAGGATTTTAGGTGAACAATTATTTTTTATTATTAGGACATTTTTTTCAACATGGAAATGGCATTTTTGGAGTCTGTAAATCAACATTGAAAAGTGAATAAATCTGAAAACGCTGCCATTTTTTTCTACTTAACAAAATACGCACTGAACCAAAGTTGTAGCTCAGTAGCTCAGTTGATAGAGCAGTCGCCTACTGAACAGCTGGCTCAATTCCACTCCGGCACATGCTGAAGTGTCCTTGGGCAAGACACTGAACCCTACTTTGCCTCCCGATGTGCCTATCGGGGAATGTGTATGAATGTTAGTTACTTAGCACCCAGTATGCTTCAATATAGGTGCTGTATGAATGGGTGAATGAGACATGTGATGTAAAGTGCTTTGAGTGGTCGCATGACTAGAAAAGCACTCTATAAGTACAGTTCATTTACATAAATCCCCATAAAAGTCTCAAAACATATTTTCATGTGTTTCGTTTCTCTAATCGTAATAAATGGGAAACAGATTGAAATCAGTGCCCTCATGAAGGTGTTACTTCTCCGATCCTCACCTGTTTCCCAGCAGACAATGACACAGTCAGCTCAGTCTTAATCACACGATATCCTCACTAACATTTGCCCACTGCGTCATCTTTTACCACTGGACCTGCCACATGATGTATTATGTATGTTCTTCTAAGAGGACTGACAGCACCTAGCTCAACCTAAATTATTCAGCGCTAATTTCCTGATTGTGTCCTAAACACAAAAGGTTTCACCTCCCCTCAATGCATGTAGAGTGGCAGTCCATCAGGCCAACACATTCGGCCATTTCTGCAGCTGTCTGAGGTTGGGTTTGACTTTTCACTATAAGAATGTCATCATTAGCTTACTCTATCAGGCCATGTTGTCATAACAACTCAGCTTTGAGACCTCGCTTCAGATGTGCTTCCCCTCAGGAGATTGCAAGTCTTCAGTGGTGATGATGTCATCAACTCCATACCCAACCCAGGCTCATGCATGCGACCGCCCTGCTTACTCTGTAATCCCTACGTTCTCATATATCATACGAATACATGCAGAAGGAAGTTTTGTTGAATTGAACTACTTGATAAATACCAAATATTGCATTTAAATCAAAAGCATAATCTGAGACGGGGAGGAGGGTAATAATTTAGGGTTCCTGCTGTCAGGATTTAGATTGAGAGACGTGTGTGTGATGGGATGGATGGTGCTGAGCCTCAGGGTTAGACATTCTGCTGCTCTGATGGTGGGTCATCAGCGCACTGCGTCAATTATAAGCAGTCATCGACTGCGTCCAGGCCATGCATGTGCACAGTCAGTGGCCTCCGTTTCCTCACAAACAGTACACCAGCACACAGTTTGCTTCATCCCTCCTGGCAAAGTAAAGCGCTGAGTGATAATCTGCAGTAGCCCAGCTGTGTGTTACATCACTGATGGGCAGCCAGCCACACTACAAAGACACAAAGCAGCAGACGGGGAGCTGTAAGCCTCAACTGTTGAATTAAAATGTGTGTGACAGTAATGTGATGGTGATGCTTTACACACTTTTTAAAAAAAATCCTGAATGACCCCTTTTGTTAAAAGAATAAACAGGTAACATTAATTATTGCATCACCTGGACTGTCTTGAAGGAGCAGCTAGTTAGGTCAGATAACCATGAAGATTACACATGCGGACCATACTGCAGCATCAGTGCTAAGCTCATGTCATATTTTACAACCTCGATGTCAAATGCTGATATTTGTACAAGAAGAGAGGTTTGTATATGGAGAGAGGAATGCTAGCTGCTTCCATGGTTTTAAGTCTCTGTGTTACGCTATAGCACCATATATTGTCCGTGGATATAACTTTTATTGGAAAAAAAACTTTACACAGTTTTCCACTGTTTGTTTAAAGTTGTGATGATGTAAGCTCAGTTTTTACCCAACAGGAGGACAAATTTATCTGCAAAAAAAGTTGTTACCAACTATCATTGATGACATATGGAAATTGAATTTAATAAGAATCTGGTTAATCTGCAGAAGAATCTGGATAATCTTCCAAGACGCTTTGAAGCTGCAGTTCATGTTTTTTCTTCTTCTTTTGTTTTGTATGGAGCCATGCTTTACTATGATGTGGACCTTAGGGGATTTATTATGACATAACTGAGCTTAATGGCATTGCCTTTCTAAATAGTTTGTTAGAAAAATTATCAATGGACACAAGATACTCCATCCAATGGTGGCATGCATCATACACAAAACTTCCAAAATAGAAAGAAAACTAATTTTAAAAAAAGCTTAATTCAGGAGCTAAAGGCAAATGGTTTGAAACAACAACAATATGCGGACATTGGGCAAGTTGTTGACGTGTTTGTAATCAAACACTTACTTTCTGTTTAACTGGTTCCATTATGAGCATAAGTTTAAGTTCCTGCTTGTGTTACTGAACTCAGATCATAATGAGTAGCTTAATTAGGCAGCTGTAAATAAGGGAGGTGTAAACATGATAATAAACCGAGCAACAACAGAAACAGTTAACATTTGGTTTATTTTAATTATCATTGCAGAAAAAAACGCATTGTTGTAGGCATAATGCCCCTAAACCAAGCACCGAGCTCTAGTGCTTTTGCTAACAGGGGCTGAAAAGTGGCTAAATGTTTTTTCAATAAATCTGCCAATTAGCAATGCTACAAGAGTGTCTCCTCAATCATTTGGATATAATGATGTCAAATTTGAGAGTGAAACTAACAGCTTTGGTAAACTGTTCCTAAATTATAGGTAAGATTATTGTAGTGGTTACAGCACGAGTAGCAGGGTAGCATTTTTAATAATATGGTCTTAAAGTTGTAGGAAAGTAAGCAGTCAAGTAGCTATAAATGACAAAAAGCCACACTAATTACATTCTGAATAGAAAACTGTAGAAAATATATAAACACTGGTGTAGAAACATGCAAATTTTACTATATTTCTAAAAACTATTGATGACTGACAGGAACTGATGTAAAGGTCTGAAGTTTTTTTTCCTGAAGGGGGGATGAGGGATGGAAAGAAGAGCAGAACAGAGAGATAATGATGCCATAGGAGGAGCAAGAAGATGGGTTTACCGTCATGTAACATGAAACCCCTCCCCCCCGCCAGCCTCTCCGTCTTACCTCTGCATTATCACGCAACCTCCCTCCTTCCCTTCCCTCTCCCTCTCCAGTGTCCTGTCAAACAGATGGGTCCATCCACATGGCTTTTCTGTTTCCCTCCCTCTTTCTTTTACCTCATCTCTCTCCCTTTTTTTCTCTCTCTCGCTCTCTCTTTCTCTCTCTGTCTCTCTCTCTCTCTCTCTCTCTCTCTCCCTTCTTCCCACCCTTTCGCTCTATCACCCTAATGCGTTGAGGCAGCATCGGCTGCTGTGTTTGCTCCTGAATGGGAGCCTGAATTAATCTGCTAGCATGGAATCCCTCTTTCACCTCTTACTGACTCATCCTCCACTTTCCCCAATTCTCTGCTATGTTTGTATCAATATGGCTTTGGTTGATTTTTCTGTCTGCCTTTTTAAATCTGTTGGCACCTGAAACAAGCGTGTGTTTAGTCAACAGAAGCTTCTGAGGGGGTCCAGAGCAGAAAACTGGGATTTGAATTTCAGTTTAACTTGAGTTTGATGTGATTTTTTAAATTTTTTTCTTGCAGTGTGGCAGAGAAGGGAGCCGAGGGCTGCAAAGATCTGATGGAGGCCTTTGCTGCTTGTGTGAACAGTGCTGCTGAGGGGACATCATGAGGAGCAGCCCTCAAGCCTATAATGTAAGGATGTTACATAAATGGCCGATTCATTCGCCAGCGATGACTGTTGGAGATTAAGCCACTGGAAATACATGTTCTGTGACGTATTACATGCAGACTGTCACTGACTTTATTTGCAGCAGAAAACCTACAGCTACACATGCAGAACTAGGCAAGGCAAGGCAAGTTCATTTGGATAGCACATTTCATGTAGGCTACATGACAATTCAAAGTGCTTTACATACAAACATTAGAAACATTACAGCAAGGTGCAGAAAGCACTAAAAAGAATTAAAAACAAAAGTAAAATCACAAAATAATAAAATTCAAGAAAAAAAAGAAAACCTTAGAAAGAAAGAAAAAAAAAGCCACCCATCATAAAAGGCTGC
>JAVQJG010291445.1:0-13013 GCA_036024015.1 Craterocephalus amniculus | reverse complement strand
ATAAGCCCTGGGGCTTCATCCTATTCCTTTTTCGGTTGCTATCTGATTAATTCTTTTGTAAATATGATTTTATATACTTGTTTTTGTATCTAAAACCGAAATAAAAAGCATTCATTCATTACAAAATTGTTTGGTGACAATAAGTGGTAATTTGACGATTCTAGTGTTACACATAATGTATGGTCACACGTGGTTTATTTTTACTTTTTCGGTACTTTTGTATGTATGAGTGGTTCTGATGTGATAAGCTGTTTTTACTTTAGCGCCAATAGGAGGCAGTGTGGCACTTTGCTCTTCATTTGTTTCCTCGCCAGACTGTTTGGACTGTTTAACGAAGCGACACAGACAGGGTTTAGAGCTCATTATAGCACAGAGAAAGCACTGGTGATAGTTACCAGTGATCTTCTCATGGCTTTAGATAAAGGACTCCTGTCTGTACTTCTCTTTTTAGAAATCAGTGCTGACTTTAACACCATTGATCACAACATTCTGTTAGAGAGGCTTGAACATCTTACTTAAAGGAACCGTATTAGGTTGGTTTAAGTGATATAATAAGACAGCATGGTACAAATTTCCACTGCTATGTGGGTGATACTCAGATATTCTTATCCACAAAGCCTGATGAAACCAATTTGTTAGATTACAAAGATGTCTTGAAGACATAAAGACTTGGACTACTTTCAATTTCCTCCTTCTAAACTCAGATATGACTGTGGTTGTTGTCTTTGGACCTAAAAAGCTCAGAACTAAATTGTCTAGTTTAGTAATTAATTTGGATAGCATTAATTTGGCTTTTTACTACAGTGAGGAACATTTGTCAACCAGTTATTTTTAACCAGGACTTGTTCTTCAGCTCACATACAAAACAGGTTTCTAGAACCCCCCTCTTCCACCAATGTAATATTGCCAGAATTATTGACACCCTGTCTCAGTGATACAGAAAAACTAGTTCATACTTTTGTTAATTCAATTGCAATTCCTTATTGATGGCCAGTCCCAAATATGCCCTGAAAAGTCTCTGACTGATCCAAAATGTTGCAGCCAGGGTTCCGATGAGATGTAGCAGGGGAGATCATATTTCTCCAATTTTAGCTTCTCTTCATCCGCTCCCTCTTAGATGTAGGATAGAATTTGAAATTATTCTTCTTGCATATAAAGCTCCCCACAACCAAGCTCCAGTGTATATCACAGATCTAGTTACATATTTCCCAACAGAGCACTTTGCTCTCAGACTGCAGGTCTGCTTGTGGTTCCAGAGTCTCTAAGTGTTGAACAGGAGGCAGAGCTTTCAACTATCGGGCTCCTCTCTGATAGAGCCAGCTCACAGTTTGGGTTTGGGAGCCAGACACCCTCTCTACTTTTAAGATCAGGCTTAAAACTTTTCTTTTTAGTAAATCCTATACAGTAGTTAGGGGTGGTTAACCATCCCTTAGGTAGGCTTAGACTGCTGAAGAACCTCCCATGATGCACTGGGACTCTTCCTCTTCATCTCTTTGCTCCTTATCTCTCCTATATAATCATATGATAGTGCTGCCATCATTAATATATTTCTCCTCTCTCAGCAGATCTCCCCGGATAAAAGCTGTGAAGTCTGTTTCTTTTTCTTTCTGTCATCTCCACCTAAACCAGTCGAAACAGATGGCTGCCTTCACTGAGCTGGATTTTGCTAGGGGTGTTTGCTTCCTGTTAAAAAGGAGTTTTTCTTTCCCACTGTCACTTCTAGCATGCTCAGAAACAGGAATTGGACTGAAGTCAAGATTCAGTGCAATCTGTTGGTTTCCTTGGCTAGGCCGTTTGTCATGGCTTGGTTTATATAAATACTGTCTGAGGGCAACAGATTGGCTCAAACTGATTTGTTCATGAAGTGCCTAGATGACATTGTTGTGAATTAATGTTCTTTAAAAAATATCAGTGTTGGCCCAGTATTTTTTCAAAGTTTTATTTTGGCCTAAGATTGGTTTGAGTTTGACACCGCTGGTGTAGTGTACGGTTCGGATTTGGCCAGAATAGCAGAAGGATACCAGGCGTTCCATAATTTCAGCATACTTGTCAGAGTAGCATATACTCTGCGTTAATGAGCATAAAGAGCATGTGTGCGCATGCTTAGACCTACAATAACTCCAAGATGTGATTGCGAGCCATCAGTTCATCATACGAATCACAAAAATGATAAGCAAATTGTCGTTTTGAGTGATAATTGCAGGACTTTAATTTGTACAATTTACTTACATGGGTTTGTAGATTTACAATTTTTTTTGGAGTGCAGTATTGCATACATTTAGAGCAAACCGCCAGACACAGAGAGAGAATGAGAGAGAGTTTTATTGGCCACTCACTTGCTCCTGCCTCCCACAGATACAGATATCTGCAACGTCAATTCGCCTCGTCAAAATTCCAATTCAAGATACAGTATCTACAGTGACATAATGACTAGGTAGACTGGGGGTTAAATCTCCAATTTGAGATAACTCTAATTTAAATCCCTTTCAAGATATCCACAACCATTTTATAACTATTCAGTGGCGTAACATCATGGTAATGGGAAGATTCTGGTTTCCACAAGTTAAAAAATATGGGAATTGTTGCATTTGCGAGATTATTATTTACGCCTGAAATTACAGTCCATTTAAAGCTTTACAAAGTGAGATTTTCATTACCCCTAAACCTGTATCCCTTCCTACCGCACTAGAAGTTTTATTGCAAGTTTTGCTTGTTACCAACAAAAGCCATTCGATGCATGTGCATTCAATAATTTCTTCTTAGTTTAATCACTGTTTATTGTGGGTTATACAGTGTTCACAATAAAAGATAAATGCATATTGTCCAGAGCAATTTTATTCACTAATAACAGACGCACACGTTTTCACACAGTTTTTATTCTGTATGAAAGCTACTGAGCTGTTAAAGGATGCAGAAATGTTTCATCCATTCCTCTTTCATATTATAATCACTGAGCAAAGACAGTATGATCAAATCAGAATATCCATAAACCAGGCAACAGTAACTCTCGATATTGTGCAGCAAAATCCACTGCAGCCAGTTGTGATATAGAGCTGCAGGCAATAGTCTGTTCACAGGCAACTTCTGGGCAAAACAACCTGCATATGCTGAGCTCTGCTGCTGAAGGCAAAGTAGCATCAGCAGTTGTTATTGACTAACTTCTAAATTAAAATTACATGATCGGGTGCTGAAAAGACAAAGCTTTTGACTTCTCACAGCAACCTGCTCCAAAAAACTGTAGCATCAAGGAAATGTCGATGTCATCCACTTATTCAACTGGAACAAGAATCTTGAGGATTACATTTAAAAGCAAACACAATCAACCTCATTTTCTCTGAGGTTCACAAACCAGGCTACTGTAGGGCTAAAATATGACTCAGTAATTGACTAAGATTTGACAGGAAGTAAGAAAAAAGGCTCCAGTGGGAAGCAGTTATAGCAGTAGTGTTCACCGCTTGTGTTAACAATCAAATGTCTACTAATACCGCAGCCTGAAGCATTTGATAAGCTGATGATATGTTAGGACTTTGTTGCTTCCTGTCTGTCTTGGACTTTCTCTTCTCTTGAGTGGTAAACACTTAATGCAGATTTTTAAAAACATTCATGAGCATATGACAGTCTATGACAGGCTTCCTGGGGGACATCTTATTCGAACTCTTAAATTTCATGTTTAATTAATCATTAGACTGGCTTCACTTTGGGTACTGGCTCTGTCGACAGAGAAAAAAAAACCCAGTAACCACAAAATGACAAAATTGGAAGCAGTGTTGATGCGCTCATATTCTGAAGAGAAATCCAAAAGAAGAGGGGGTGGGGTAAAAATCTCACCAAATGTTGGCTTTTATAAAGTGCACAGCGCTTCATGTGTCAGTACACTTATGATTTATGAAGCCTTCACTGTATTGGTCCAGTATAGTTCATGACAGCTGGCAAAGCCATTAATCAAGTGATGTGTATCTTGTACTTCCCACGGGGCTGATCGACTGTCATTGATCATTTTCATGTCAACAGCATCAGGTCTGAGACAGAGCTTGGAGATATTAAACTTTAAATAAAAATGATAGGAGTGCTTCCAAATATGGCATAGTGGGTCTGACTTATGGTGACCTGTGACTGGGCCATCCTCGTCCGCTCACCTTACCCGGCAGTTTATTACATGAGAGTGGTCATTCTCGGTAAGTAGAAATAATCCCCTTCTGGATTAACCCGGATGCTCACTGATGTAGTAAATATAAAAAGGCAGTTTGTGCTTTCATCTTAATTAAAGATGGGAGCTGTGATTTCACGCAGATTATATGGAGGTGACTTTTTGAAACACATGGAATTTTTCGCGACCTTGTCCTCAAGTAACTCAGCTGAGACACATCCGTGAGCACTACTGAGAATTATTAATGATCAAAAAGAACCCCTCTCCCCCCTTCTCTGTCTGAAACTAAACCCTAGATTTTTATTTGAAGGTAAATTATTTCTTGCTCTGAATATTTGTCATGCTGTTTCAAACTGAATCTGTTAGATAAAATCTGACAAATTTAGTTTTAAGTTACGTTAATTTGTGTGTACTATATACCTTCAATTACTGATCAATCTAATTACCCTTTTCTACATGGTATTTATGTTTGCATATGACTTGTCTATGTATTCCCTCACACCTCTGAGCATTAACTCATGTAGGGTGAAATTATTGCAAAATATTAAGGTTTAGTATATGCCTTTCCCCACAGGACAGCAACGCCCTGTTGCAAATTTTCCTGAACATTAATAGACACAGTTTCCAACAGATTTAGTCCACAAGATCTTGCTTAGGAATTTTATTTCATCCTAATCTTTTTGCAAAATGAGATATTAACGTTTCTTCAACATTTCTCTTCCAAACAACATAAAACTACTTTTCTTCAAATTTAAAGACAGTGATATATGATACCTTTATGTGAACTCAAACGTTACAGAAGCCATCCTTTACCTTTGACATTCTTTTGAATCTGGTTGTGTAGCTGCTAATGAACGCCTAAGGTCAGCATAGCTTTGAAGAGCCCGACAAAGGCTGAACTAAACATTCTCAAACTGTAACCACAGCTACATCCTGCTGTTAAAGTTTAAAGATTATCAATAGCTCATAGAAATGTGGTAATCAGGTTTCAAACTGTACTTGCACAGAGTGCAACCAATTTTCTGAGGAGATTGTGAGCAAAGCCTGCAGCGTTCAATGGCAATAGTGTTTTAATCACTCTGTCACAGACTTGAGGCTGGCTTTAAGATAGCAGTAAAACATGATGAATGATGGCTTGAGAACTACCGGTGTAGTCTGTGGGATTGCCATGATGCTACAATGGAAAAGGCTGATTAGTGGCATCTGGGAGATGATTAATTGATGCAAACACGTTTCAGTTTAATGGCTCTTTGATCAATTATTAATGAACACATCCCCCACCTCCCGACCTCTTCCTTTATTATGTACAACTTCAATTAGCAGGCTCTCTGCTTGGGCCTACAGTATCACTAGCCATTTTCTGCAGTTCTTGAACATTAAAGTCGGTTAAAAAGCAAAAAAACAAACAAAAAAACAAAAAAAACCAAACAAAATATGATTCACTCATGGGAGAATAACCTACTGTGTAACTTTTTGCCACTAGGGGCTAAATCTGCAACTTTCCAGGTTATGCTACAATATTACCAAATTAAACAGTCTTTGTCTTTCTGGCCTCATCAGACACCATTATTACCTTCTTACTTTGTTCAGATATGACAATCCTTTGAGGAAAAGTAAGGGGAGAGGGGTAGCATAAAGCAAAGCGCTGCAGGTCACATGATCCCATGAGAGACGGATCCGCTCCTGGAAAGTTACAATGTCTGGTTTGTGAGGAGAGAAGCCCCTTTGGAGCGTCGGCATGCGTTAAAAACTGCTTACTGACCTCAGAAATCATCCCATATCACTCATATTAAGCCTATGATGTGTGGACTGTCCTGTCTGAAGACACTGATCTTCACATGCAGATGATTTACTCTACAAATGAATGGAATGTAACAAAGAGCTAATTCCTCATTTCAGGGCTATTATTGCTCATATTCTTGTGGAAACTGCAATTGGGGTAATGGATTTCGCCAAGGACCTCGAGGAGAGGGAGCAGTCATGAATGTAATACAGGTAGGCTGGAAATTGCTTCCCTGAAGCCCTTCAGTCTCTGCTTGTCTCATGCATTTGAGGGAAAAAAAGGGAAGGAAAAAGAACAACTTTTGAGGCTTGTCTTGGGGGCTTATAGTAAAAATGTTTCACAGTACGGATTTCATTGTTGCTTCTGATTGCAAAGTGATCACGCAGTGTTTGAAAACTGGCAGGGACCAGAAATCAGAGAAGCAATTTAATGACTGTTTGCTCTTTCTCCATGGAGGTCACACCGAATCAGAAAATGGAATATTTAAGAGGATTTAATCGATTTAGTTTATGCAGGAGCTAGGATTATTACAGTTTAGATCAATTGTTTGTGCATCCCGAATTAATTATGATGGAGTTTATGACAAAGTGACCTGCAATATAAATTTGCCTCGTTGTTTCACTCACTTTGCTTCCTGAAATTCGCTGCTCAACAGTTTGGCTGTTTTGGGATTTTAAAATGATGCATAGCCCATTATACTTTAAAACCCATTTCAATAAAGGGGCAAGTGATGCCTTCTATATCATTTTATTGCAAACATTTCGTCTTTTATTGGTATGTTTACTCCAAGGGAAATGCTCTCTACCCCCCCACCCCCCCACACCATAAATAATTCATTAAGGAAGTGGGAATAACAAGGGTGTAAGGAAAAATATATGTATTTCTAGTGATCTGGGAAAGAAGCCAAAGGATATGTCAGACACAGTTATATGGAAAGGGCAGAATAATTTCTTCCCTGTACTGCTTAGTCCCCACTTGTCCATTTGGCTCTGTTCTCAGCTCTTTCAGCCAGTGTGGATGGGAACATTAAGACACAGGTGGACTGATAGGGTTTGAAAGTGACCCTCAATCTCCCTTTAACATCAGTGCCGAGCTACAGAGCATCAGGCTAAGCCACTGCGACTCTCCCAGCTCTCTTAATTGCTCAGTGAACCTGGCTACAGCATTGAGCTCCCTGACTTACTGGCCCCCTGGGAGTGTATTACGAGTGCTCTGTTCAACTAATTGCCTCCTTTGTCCCCCATCATCCCCACACAGTTTGTCCACACACAGTGACAGACCATCCTTGATGGTACTACAATGGTATCATTTCCCTTTTCCTGATCCCGAGGCCCCCAATCACTTAGTTCCTTTATAAACTTTCATATGCAGATGGCACAAAGCGCATCTAATGAAAGCAAGTGATTGTTTGTCTTTAAAGTAATGAAGATATTCAATGTTGATTTTCTGTCTTGGATTAATATTTGCTACAGTGCAATTTATTCACAGTTTTTACGCTTAGGCAACTTCTGCTTTTAGTTTAAATTATTTTCTCTTTTTTATAAGTCATAATTAAGGGAAACTGTCATTTTAGTTTTGCCGTTCTGGATATAAATTACAATACAATAAAAGTTATTATTTGCTGTACATTTAAACCACTCCATAAAAAAGGAATTCGCAGCAATTAATCTTTTCAAAAGCTTCCGTTTGAAAAATGTGTCAAATTAGACAAAACAGCCTGAATTTCATGTGTTGAGAGACAAAATCCCTCATTGTGGTTTGAAATATTTTAATGTCATCCAGCACATCCAGTATGAGGTTGAAAGACAGTGGTCCTTGTTGGGAGAAACACCAACTGATATTTGCTGTTCCAAGCATCATAAGTGTGTCATTCGAATCATAATCATACTGAAAGTACAACATCAAGTGTCCAAACTCCAGCTATGAATTCCGAGGAAAACTGTTTTTACATGTAAAAGAAAAAACAACAACAAAAAAACACACTTGGAAATTATTTTATTTGAGTCGTTCAAAGTAAAGGCTCTACTGCAGAAGCCTTAATCCAAACAAGGTTAGGGGCACATTTTATTTTACGGGATGGTCTACGGGAAGTCTTAGCTACCTTGAAGAAGAGAAAAAATATACATACCCGCATATTCAATCCCATTAATTCTACTGGTAATAGAATAGAAATACATTGTATTTTACCAGTGCAAAATTTTTTGAGACTACTCAAGTTCACCCTGAATTGTATCAGGTACAGATTTGAACTACATATGTCTTGAAGACTCACATACAATATGCAAATGTATGAATCGCACCATCTGTGTATGCAGTTAGTGGAACATGCTTAGATTTTTATTTATTCATTTTTTCCCCATATGTCAAAGTGAAACTTTGGGCAGAAAACATTGCTTGTCCTGTTTTGTTTGGCAGAGACAACCTCCTTAATGTTGGTAACAAGGCAATTAACTGTACCAGCCAGCAAAAAAGATGAATAGAAATAGTTCATTATTCCTAAGGGATCACAGCTCGTTGCTTAGAGCAGAAGAAAACTTCAGATCCAGGCCAGTGAAAGGACGGATTGGGGTCTGACAAGTCTCAAAGGTAGCAAATTCTCTGCACGCACTTCATTCGCTCATGCATCAGCATATTTTATCCTACAGCATGTATCACAGAGAACATAATTATATGCATCTAAAAATGTCCATGCACACAGATTTACCTATATATAAACATTGGACTTCTCAAGTAGTACACATTAATCGACAATAACAGATAACAATACTGTCTTGAAACAAGAAAAAAATGCCTTTCGCTTGTGTCTTGTTTAGTGTATAACTTTTATGCCAATTATTAACATGTACGTGTGAAAAATTTTGTAACATGATTCAAGTGAGTTAAGAAGTACCCTCAAAAATAAATATTTATTGTAAGGATGCATTTCTATACAGGTTTTTAATTTCTTTTTCATCAGACGTGAAATCTGTACAGGTTTTGACGGGGTAGCCCTTCCGTCCCCATCAGAGGTGTCATTGGATAGATATGTAATCATCAGCTGATGCTTACATGGGGACATTCAGAAAGAATGTGAGAATGAAAACCCGAAAAGATATCGAAGACTGATGAAACAACAGGCACTATGGGAAAATATGTATACCCAATTTTGCTTTGAAAAAACAAACAAACAAGCAAACAATGCCATAAGCTTCTTGCAAATAGATTGTAAGGTACAAAGAACTTTTTGGAACATTTCTTTCCTCATTGAGTCCTATATAAGAAGGACGAAACATCTACAAACATAACTAATGAGATGGGGTTGATCCTGGTTTTTGTAAAAGGAAATTGCTTTCCATTTTCATATCCACAACTGGTACACACAAAATCTGATATTATAATGCCTTTTTCTCCACATTATGCATGGACAAGTTACACATACTAAGCAAATCTGAAGCCTTAAAAATCTGAAAACATGAATTCATCTTCAAAGTATGACTTTTAAGTAGAAAGGCTGACGGTGAAAAACAGAGATAATGTAATGAGTTAGTGCAAATAAATGAATAAATAGATAATGTAATGTAATGAGATAATGACTCAAGTCACAAAGAATTCGCCGATTATTTGGAGCCCAGTCAGTTCTTTCTAGGCTGACTTGGTTTGTTTGTTTTGCTCCTTGCACTGAACATGTCGCTGCAGAGGACCACTTTTGAATTGCAAATTTAAATCAGCAGAAATACTTTTCCCCAGGATATGCATAATAAATTTTAAAAAAAAAAACAACCCTTCGGAATCGACCACAGATAAGATGTGTATTTCATATAAACAAACACACCTCAAGTGTGATACGGAAAACACGCTATGACCTGCTGCTTGCTGCTGATCCACAGAAATAGAATGAATAACAGATAAGCTGCATGGTTGGGAGATTATAGATAAGAGAAACAGTGTGTGGATGGATATTAGTTTTTGCAAATGACCCCTCATTCAAGAGCATCTGCCCTTTTCTATGAGCTATGAAATGATATTTGGGACGTGACCTTTAAAAACAATGAGATATTTACCCAAAGGAAGGTGCTGGCATATTAACAGTACTGAAGAGATGAACATATCTCCATTTGAGATTAGCTGAAGGCATTGTGAGGAGGATAATGACTGTCTAAATAGCCCATTTAATGGTTAAATCCCGCAATTATGACACAAAGCCTGTCTTGTATTTCTCATACTGTATGCCCCTCTGTTTTCTTTTCTGCAATCAACATTTTTCTCATATCTAATTGCTCTGAAAGTTTCTACATAAGAATGTCTTATTTTATGTTTATTTTTAGATGCTGTCTGAATAAACTGTTTATTTAACACCAATAAAAGACAATAGTGTTAAAGAGGAAACTAAAGCCCCTTTTATAGCATCATACAATGCCTTTTGATTTCAGCCTCAAACTAGTTGATAATGTCTGCTAGTGTAAAGTGCTTTTTGTGCTTTTGAGAGAGGCTGTGCTTATCATCATCAGTGTTAATGAAGACCCCGCCCTGCACATTTTCACACAAGCACTACATGGTTATGAGGGATTTGTCTCTTCCATCCCTGTGTGGCTTTCTGTCTGTCTCATTGTGTTTCTCTCTTTCATCTTCCCCCCTCTCTTCTTCTCTCCTCCTCCTCCTCTTTCTGCCAGCACATCTTTTCCTTCCCCCTATTTTGGTCTCTCCCATTTTGCAGGCATCAAAGAGGGGCCTAACCTGAAATGAATACATGTGTTAATCACCATCTCCTAAGAATTAAACGATCTCCAACCACTCTGACAATTCATGTGCAAAAGAGAGCTCTCGGTATTCATAAGCAATGCTCGGAGAATTTAAACGGATAACAGTGTCAAAACATAAAGTAGGAGGTTCATAGAAAATGGCTCTTCCAGGAGATCAAAACCTCTCAGTATTCTGTATGAATTGGTTTTCCCACAAGAATGCACTGCTCTTAAGTTATTTTTTGAAGGTTTCTGAAAATATTTGCCTGCTGCACCCACTGTAATGAGAACGGTGAGAAAGTAACATTGTAGATGAGCTGGAAGACACGAAAAAGGCTCTGCAGACTAAAATCGAGTTATAATTCTTTCTTTATTTGCTAGCAGTAATATGTATATAATAACCACAGATTTTTTTCCAGCTAAAGATCCTGTAAATGATGCAGTAACTTCCTGTGAGCTCACAAATCCCAAGAGCTACATAAATCACATTAACAAGTTCATATGAATTTTCTGTCCTTTTAAAAAAAAATCCAAATTAAATGCTGAGCAATCTAACGCTCTGCAGTCAGCGCAGCTGAGTCCAAAACGCTATGCAACACTGCAACAGGACATCTTCTACATGTAGATGTTATAATCTGACATTGTTTGACCTGGGTCACATTGATATTTCGATCCATAAGGTTTAAAAATGGGTAGGTTGTTGGGCCTTTTGGGGGTTTTCTCAGGTGAGTCACCGGCTTTGTTGAAGTCTGCACTCTCTGAGTGCTTATAGTTTTTAACCTTTCAATTTGCATTAATAATAAATCAGAAAGCAACTTCTCTCCTGCTCCTTAAATTTCTTTTTTGATTGCCTGATTTTCCTTTCTGGCTAAAAGCATGACGTTTCCCTTCCTCATGTGGCGCTGTCTGATCACTTAGCGGGATATGGAACTCAGATGCTGGTCCTGATGTGGAAATTGTGCACCATTTTAAAGGGGCAAAAAGCCAGAAGCCATGCATAAGTATTTTAAATGGTGAATTCAGAGCCAACTGGAGCATTTCAATTAATTTACGTTATTTTAATTTACATATTAGTCTAAGATAACTGTTCTGTCTTCCTTATTAATGTATCATCTTATCCACCACTGCTGGATCGTGTTGCACAGTGGTGGCACTTTCATGCTGTGGTGAAAGCTGAAGAAATGATGGATAGGGGTCATTTCAACACTGGGACAAGTATTAAACCTTCGGCATGACAACAACTCTCAATGTTTTTTACTAACAATATTACAAATCAACAAAGTAGGGATTTGAATTATTTTGCATGGTCAAACTTTTGTTTTCTCATTTCTTCTCAACAGAAATATTTTGCACCTTTAAAAGACTATATTGACCAATTATATAATCTCCCTAATTTCTCCAGATTGTGAGGTAAGAAAATTGGAAAATAAAGGTGTGAACACTTTCACAAAGCACTGTGTATTCATATTGTAATCGAGGTCAGTTCATGACATTAGAATGTGGTTTTAGGCAATGGTGGAGTATTTCTTACCCACATGGTAGAACCAATACATTTGGATTGGAAATAAACATTGGCGATGACATTTCCCCTTGATATGCATAAGTTAAATTCCACCAAATGAGGTCAACCACAAGAGAACAAAGAATGGAGTATTTTACATATATAGATGAAAATATGCATGTGTGTTACTGAATACCGATAATCTACAGATTACTGCTGACATAAGATGGAAAATATGTGACTAATTATGTTTTGATCTACCTGAGACAACTTTATAAAACAATGTTGGCAGATTAGCTGTCCTTTTTTGGACAGTTATATCCAATTATATATGAATATGAAATGATTTTTAAAGTGTTTTTTGATTACTGTAAGAGCTAATGTTTTTCATATTAAGGATGACATGCTTTCAATATACCACCTTACCATGCAAACCCTTTTTATTCACTCAATTGGCAAAGAAGGGTGACAAGGAGCTGAAGTCTTTTCAGTTTCTTTCATGCAATAAGTCAGAGCATAATTCACTTAACAGGACTTGATTTGTGATAATAGAATTAGAGCATAACAGTAAACACTACTTTTGTGTTTAATAAAATACGTAATGTGACAAAATTTTCTGCTGGTTAACATAGTTAGAAAAATGTTTATTATTCAGTTGTAGTCGGAGTAGGTAAATAAGAAGGAATAATTTGTGATTTATGGGATTGGAGTTGCTGAAAAACCAGATGTTCCTGTTGCATAAATCTTTGCACTGTTTGCTTTAAACAGCATGCATCTCAGATGAATTATAATGGATCATGTCACTTCAAGAAATTCTCTTTAGGTGACTGAAGTGGTTTAATTTAATTTAATTTAATTTAATTT
>JAVQJG010291374.1:0-31246 GCA_036024015.1 Craterocephalus amniculus | reverse complement strand
TTCTATTCTATTCTATTCTATTCTATTCGATTCGATTCTATTCTGTTCTGTTCTGTTCTGTTCTGTTCTATTCTATTCTATTCTGTTCTATTTTATTCTATTCTATTCTATTCTGTTCTATTTTATTCTATTCTATTCTATTCTGTCTGTCTACAGGTCAGTTTAGGGTCATGGCCTTCATGCTATTTAATGACTCATTCAACATATCCTCCAACTAAAATAGATTGTTCAATCATACCCTTAGACACAAACCATAACAATGCTGCTAACATTGCATTGAGTGAGATACAACTTATATTAGAGCTGACAAGTGGTCCTTCAGTCTTTTATGCAACACAAACTGAAGACTGACATATTGTAAGACAAATTGTTTTTCACTTTCCAGTTAATTTATTAATAAAACATTTTTTACTAAAACTTGTCCTTCACTTCGTGGTTGAGTTCAGGCAATAATATTACTCATTTAGGGCTAGAAAAAGATCCTGCTTTGAGCCAAAATATGTGCTTTTTAAAACAAAATTCTGATCCTCATGGATGTCTTTTTGCTGGTTGCCTTGGTCACATACAAACAGAAACTTATACCAAAACGTTGCCACTTGTTTGGGATCAGCCAATACCTTCCCTTGGTTGGGGTTAGAATATTTTCACAATGAGGGCTAAAATATTCTAGTAATATGCTAGCCGCTAGGGGTCTGTCACACTGGGACATATTGAGGCAGAAAATAGCAGCTGCAGCAAAACACCCAGAAACCATCACAAATCCAGCAACTGTGCTTTATGGTGGAAGTTATGAACCAGGAATTATTCTTTAATCAGACGATGAACACAATCACAATAGTATAAATCCAAGTTAAGTCACTTTGATTTGTCTGCTCATCTTTCATTTTGTGATGTAGATACATCCATGGCCTACTTAAAGTGGGTGTAAGAAGTCTTTCTTTCTAAACCCTGCATCGAGGAATCCTGATACAATATCCTGATAAACTGAATGCAAAGTGTTAAAATCTCTGCCTGGGCAAAAAAAAAAAGAAAAAAAAGAAAAGTTGATTCGCTGTATGTCTAAATTTAGTAATTGTATTTAGGTCTGACCGGGCGTTTAACAAGCACAGTATTTACTTATTCACAGTGCTTCCTGGAGGCCTCAGTTATCCCCTCTTATTTTCCTTAACTCTCAAATAAAATCGATCCTCCTAAAGCAGTTTTAAAGTATTTTTGCACTGTCCAGATAATTGTCAACAGTGAAAGTGGAGCTTTTTAAAAGCCTCGTGTTCAGTAACACATTACAGTCCACATTTCCAGGGTATTAAACTTGTCTATGCACTAGTAAGCCAGCAGAAAACAGCTTCAAGTGAAAGGCAAGAAGAATACCGAAAATACATCATGTAGCAGAGAGTTTAAGCTTTATCTAGCATTAAAGATTGAATCATGACTTTACAGCCTTATGCTCATTATCACTTGACTTCTTTATACATCATCAAGGCAAACTTGCATAACATGTGCAGCTGCCAAAAAGTCCTCCTTAATCACATTAGTGAGGGAAAGGCTCACAGTACATCTGTTATATTCTCACCTTATTAGTTACTAGAAGCCAATTAAATCACGCTCCTTTTGATTTTGGTGTGAGCAGAGTCATGGACCGACGGCTAATGTCTTGTATTGTGTAGGGTCTAATGAAGTAGCGACTCCTTTTCTGTGTAATTGATGCACAAATACTATGGCAACATGGCTAAAAGGGACCTTTGTTTGGTATCTGTAGAAAATAGTAGCATGGGATGAAGGAGCATGTGCGTCACTGCAAACATTCTCATGTGAACTGTGAACACATTCAGATTTCTGGTGTGGATGTGTTTTATTAAGAGGTCAAGCATCAGTTTGTTCATCAAAAGCCTGATGTATCACTAAAGAGCTTCCCTTGTTGTGGCTTTAGGTACTTTGACTCACGCCACCTAATCCTCATTAGTATATTGAACGTTCCCGGAGCTGAGATCAAACTAAGTGTTATTGTTTAGTATTTATGTAGGTTTATTCAGGGCAGTGTAGCCGTTTTGTAGTTGTTTTGCCTTGAAGGAAGGTTTTCAGCAGCCTTTCTCTGCCTCCAGTTTTCCCTCCACACTTCAAAGATACCCTTGTTAGGTTAGTTAGTGATCCTCAATTGACCCATATGAGTGTAAGCATGCATGGACTGTCTGTGTGTTAGCTTTTTGATGGACTAGTGACCTGTGCTGAACCGTACAAGTAGGATACTCGCCTCCTGGATGGAATATGCCATTCCTACACAGCAGATTTATACCTTTCTATACCTTCTGCAACATTTCTGTCACTTCTTGCACTGTACCATGAAGGATTGCAGGCCTTAAAGGCAAACTGCTCTAAGTGGAGAAGCTTGTTAAACCTTGTTAAATGTGATTGCTCATACAAGGCCAATCATGCTAGGAGCAAATTTATGATAGTTATCAGTGTAGCTGCAAGGATCATAGGGATACTGCTGACAGATAATGGTGAAATAGTGAAGCAAATAACATAAACCGACATTTTGCTGCCAGTTCAGATATAAAAAAGGTTTGGTAATGGACAAAGGAAGAACATTGTAAAGTGCTTGCAAGTAAAATCTCTAAAAGAAATGATAATTGAACCTTTTCTTGTCGCATCTTTTGGACTCGGAGTTGTCTTCTGTTTTGATGAATGCAGTGTCAACATGCCGAGATCTAAAAGGCTCTTCCAGACTTTCACGAGGATTTTATGCTGTGTATGTTTTGCTAAGAATATTAGCCTGCCTGGGGGCTTAACCGGTCACCCAATTGCAATAAATGTATTATTCCATTAGTAAACCATCTATAGGTGGTGGAAATTTCCAACAACTAATTTGTCTACAGCTACTCACTTTAGCAAATTAAGCCCAAAGTAAGTTTCCGAGAGCCCCAGCATCTCATCACAGGATCTGCATGCAGCTTTTTTAACTGTTGATGTCCAAATGCACGTCCGGAAGGTTGAACCTGCCCAGGAAGCATGCAAGGAGAAAACATTTCATAAGCTGTGAAGCACAGTGGAATAAATCTTCTGTTTTTTCACCGCTTCAGGAACCGTTTACAGTTATTTAACAATAATTTCTGCATCTGATCAAAAAGTGCTGGAGGATAAGGAGAGGGTATTTTTTTAAAAGTTAAAGCTGAACTGGAAGTGGACCTTTCTGCAAGACGATTAAACACGTAGCTTTTGCAAATCGACCAAGGCAGGGGTGAAAATAAATGAGACTTTTAGAAGAAGCAGCTGAGAAAACGTGCGACATGTACAGTATGATTTTGAAAAATATGCATTAGTGTCACAACAAACCAATGAACAGAGAAAGGAATGGTATAGGTTGCAGTCTGGTGACATGTTTCACACCTGTAAACCGTATCTTTTTATATTGTACCCCAGTACCTGTGAGTAAAAAAAAAAAAAAGGGAGATTGGTCAGATTTAAACAAACTTTTTCCTTCACCCATTTCGCCCGGGTTGGTGGCAGTTCTCATACCAGAGGCCGGAGAGCTCCAGGCTCCTGTGCATTATCTTAGCTGCTCCTGGGACATCTGCACTCTTCTGGATGGGGAGGTCTGATGTTTCTCCACACTCTTCCCAGTGCTCTGGTGATCATGGGAACTACGGTTGCCTTCACCTAACAATCTTTCTGCAGATCTTCGAGCCTTTAGAATTTCTCCAGTTTCTCGTGTTCCTTTTTCCTGATATTGCTGTTATTGATCACAACTGCTAAAATCAAATATTTTTCTGTTTAATTATTTCTGAGCTAAATTACCTTCTGTATTGTCTGCACTACTTCTAATGTCGTTCTGTCTTTTTTCCACTTCCTGTTTTTTTTCTTCTTGTAACAGACAGTTAAATTTTCTGTTCTTTTTTGCATTCTCCCCTGTTCTCTCCTGTTTGGTCTCTACTTCTGCAGAGATTTCAGAGGTGGAAGAGGGTCCATTTAGGGAGTTCTGCTCCGGTCGTCCTCTCCATATTGTCACACCTCTGCATCGAGTTAAAGTTGGCTGGCAATCGCCTGCCTCGTCTGTTGGGAAGCGGCGCCTCTGCTTGCCTCAGATCATCTGTTGTTTGGTGACATCTGGTCTGACAGCTGCCACTCTGAGGCGGATCTCAAACCAGGCAATTATCTGAAGACCTGATGTGCTCCCAGCTAAAGTGTCTGGAAGCAGCCTCACATAGCAGAAAACTTCTGCATTAAAAGAAAAGTTGTAATGGCAGAGAGGTGCTGCTAAAGGTGCTCAATAGGTTGGTCAAGATTCTGCACAGTGACCATGGCCACCCCTTCACCATCAGATGGCACTTTGATCATGTTTATGCTGCATCTAACCTGGCTTATGTCTAATTTTTATTTTAGTTTTCAGACGTCAGCTACAGCATACAACATGTTAACAAGAGCAACAAACAGATGCAGAGCAGACCGCCTCACAGGCAGGTGATGTACCGTCTCATCCATAACTGTCCCACATTCCTCTGTGTATCACAATAAATCAGAGAAGAAGAGAAAGAGCTGTGATGTCTCTGTTATTGTTTGCTTGTTCTTGTGGTTTTTTCTGTCCTTTACATCTTTTCTACAGCGCCGTGGTCGGCTGTGATTCTAAAATGCTTTAGAAGAATTTCACTCTTGACGGTGGCAGTTGCATACAGGTTAAACTACTTCCTGCATTTACTCCATCCTTATCTGTGTTTAAACACTCCTTTTTGACAGTTTCATGTATTGTAAAATAGCACATTTTACCGTTTGCAAAGGTAAAATTCCACATGTATGTTATCCTGCTTGTGTGCATAATATTGTCTTATAGAGCAGACATAAGCATATATTGATGGGGAATCCCGGATCATTTGACGTTTCCCTTTTCTTGAGGGACGGCTGCTTTTTTAAGGTATTACACAACCTGGTCTGAGACCATGTTTTTAAAGAGATTTATTCTTGTTGTTTCTTCTTTATTAACTCATATTACATTTGTCTGAGGGTACCGTTTCAAAGGGTCAACAAAATGCTTGACAAAATATGTTAAAAATGCCAACCGCTTTTATCGGATGCGCTTACTTTGACCAGTGTGACTGCACCCTCAACTGTGCATGAACTTGACTGTCTGGGTTGTATCTCTATGGTTTCTCTGTATTTATTCCTTAAGCTTTAAGCAGATTTGTGGACTGCAAGTCTGCACCCATTAAATCTGGTCTACTGGCTTTTCCTGCCAGAACTCTTGTCTTCTACCCTTTTATTGCCTCCTCGGGTCTGAGCCAACGGCAGAAACCATTTTCCCTCCTTTTAACACCGTGACTCACACCAAGCGCTGTGACAAGTGCGCTGCAACACCAGGACTGTTCGAGGGTCCTTTATTTGCTGTTTAAGATTCATTTCAGGACAATTATAATTCAACTATGTTAAACCCTGGATCCTGAGGAGGTTTTACAGAAAAACAGAGCTTGACCTTTGTTGGTTGCTGTTCCCAGAAGCCTCTTGTAGGCTGTGATGTCTAGCTGGCATTTTGCTCAGAGAGAAATAATTCCCACGTTGCAGCAAGAAACTTTCTGAATCTGTATTTGGTGATCGTAAGCCTCCGCCTGCTCTACAACAAGATCCTCTTATTCATCCAGACAAATACCCCCTGCTCCTAGATGTGGACATAAAAAGCAAAAAAGTTTTTTTTTTTCTGTACTAAAATTGAATCAATGTCCAGATTTAGTTTTGATACGACGAAGGGTTGTCATATCGCATTAAGACAGATGCCCTGGGGGGAGGTGGTGCCAGGAAGTGTGATGAGGTGGATCCTTTCCGCGGAGAGCAGCTAATCAATATTCCTCTCAGACGCTCTCTTTTACAGCTTGAGCCGTACTTTTTTAACACTGCTGACACAGTTCAATTAAACCTGCGCTGTAGATAAAAAGGCCTAGATTCAGTGGTGGGAGCTGAGAGGGACTCGCTTTAGTTTCAGAACACTCAATCATTATAGTGCTGTTAAAACCGCATCTCACTCCCTCTCTCGTGTAGATGATCAAAACAATTAAACTGCAATGCATTTTGATCAGCAGTTGATTGTAACTCAGTCTCACACGCTCACGTACTGAATTATGCCAAATCACACCTCGCCCCAGGCGGTTGCATCCTCTGGCATCACTCCTTCAGGGGTGTTTGGAAGGAGACGGAACAAGTACTATGAAAGTGATTTTGTTGAGGTGCCTCGCAGCCGCACGCAGACACCTGATCAATATTCAATCTCAGTTATTTCTCTCCACATTACCATCCCACGCTGCGATGACTGGAAGGCCTGTCGCTGCTCACTGAGAGCAAGAATCGCTTAATCAGAGAAAGTAACTAGATTCTGCATCAACAAGTGCATATTTGCTTACATGTCTATGAAGACAGTCAGGGGAGTATTTCATTCGGTTTGATAAATGAAGAGGATTATTACAACGACTTTGTAAGAGAAAGTGAACATTTTAGGGGAAATGTTTGATTTATTGTTGGTCTATTACTTCTTATTCATTTAGCAGGACACTCTTCTTCATGATTTTACCAGTGCATTGATAGCAGATGTAAAATATTTGTCAGGCAGTACGTTTTGTGAAAGTGATTACACACATAAATAGAAAATAAAACTGAAATAGAAATCTCCTGATGGGGGGGTGAGGAAAGTAATCAGTCTTTTCAGTATGTTTGTATTGAAGTCTTTAACTTTATTGTTCAGACTGGAAAAAAAGATAGGAAAAGTAAGTACATCTAGTCTTGCACTGGAACAAAGATTGGGATTATATCTGTGAAGCATAACTTTGTGCATGTGACTCTGTTTGACAAAAGTTTGAAATTTAGTACCGCAAACTCAATTTCCATGAATTGGCTTGCTCCAAAAGAGTCAGTCCCTAGACTGTATGTAAATGACTACTTTAATTTCATGGTGTTTTTTAGTACAGAACAGAAGGACCAAGTCACTTTCCCACTTTGTGTGCTGTTATATAAACTAATTTGTTCTGTGTTGTGGTAGCTGAGATGGCATTTAACATGTGAGTCACAAACTTTCACATTTTCCTTTCTTTCACTAAATAAGACATATTATCTGACTGAAGGTTTTCCAGTTTGGCAAGACAAATCTAGATGCTTACATGGTTTCATTTAATTTAATCTCGAAGTATGCAAATAGATAGATAATATTCATCATAAAATAATATACTAAAATCAATACCTTGAGGTTTTTTTTTTTTGTTTGTTTTGTTTGATTTAATTTTTTTTGTCTTAACTTCAAAACCATTTTTATTTTCTAAAGCTTTTGGGCATGCCAAAAAAAAGGTTGGACTTTAGCGATGTTGTCTGCCTGCGGACGTTAATGCCACTAACATCTAAAGCTTTTTCTCTTTTTTCTTTCTAATTCTTGTTCGATCTTGCATCTTACCTGTACTATGAAATCTCTCCAGCCAGTGAAAAAAAACAAATGTATGCTGACTCTTGTTTAACCCTGTAAAGCCAAGTGTGTCATATGTGATACATACAGTTTCGTAGACATTTTGCATTATTTTATGGTAAAAGCGTTGCTCACATTCCTGCAGTGGCTACACAATGTAATACCTATTCTTTCCCCCCTAATGGATAACAGAGAGCATTAGACTAAACAAATTTTGGCATGGAACATGGTAATAAATGGCAAATGTAGAAGAAATTGTTAAATTTCAAAGGGCCAAATCAAGATAAAAAAAATCTCCCCCAGTTTTTCCTATGGTTGGGCTTTAAAGGGCCAATCTCTTGCTCCGTTCCTTCTTTTGCTCTCAACCCCTGATAATGTTTTCTTGCGATTCTTTGCTGCAACACGTCGCAAACGACCGTGCAATGTGTTTATATCTGCTTGCTAGCATGTGATGCAATGCAAAAGGCAGGTCATATAGACTAAAATCAGTCCTATTTGTAAGGAGGAGCCTACCTAATTAAAATACTCAACGAATTCCAGAAATCACCGGAGAATTGAATAGAAAATCAAACATGTACATCATACATCTATATGTTCCTGTAATCTGTTAGAGCCACAGTTTTAAGTGCTGCAGTTGGACAATATTGCCTCCACTCTCTGCATAATCTTTCAGCCCTCAATGTATTTTTCAAAGTATTTGTAGAATTTTCTTCACTAACGAAGAAAATAAGTGGAATTAGCACTGAAGTCAGGTTCAGAGAGAAACTTCTAAAAGCTTTATAAAGTCATTAATGTAGCTCACAGCCGCCATAAAAGCAAACAGTGCCGCCATGTCAAATTTACTCTGTTTACATCAATGGACCGTGATATTTCTACTGGGAGAATCTTACTTAGTTGACATTGCCTTTAAGTCTTCCTCATTATTTTGCCTCTGACGTTGGCTGCCTTCCCTGCTGTTTACTCTATAAGAAGAAGTAAATTGGACTAGTGAGTATGATTTCCTTAAAAGCTTCCATGAGACCACAGTAGACTATTGATCCTTAGGTCATGCAGCAATTACACAAAACCCTCTTTCAACACAGTATTCTATAGTTTTGCTTTTTAAATTTATATTTCAGGCTGGATGCAAACCCAATATACAGGCTTTGCTTTGTGAGTGTGGATTCATCTTCTGCATGGCCTGGAGGAAGGTGCTTATAAGTACAAGGATGGTCATTATGCCAAACAAACAGAGGACATGACTTAACTTTCAAGTTTATGAGTCCATTTCAATGCACAAATCGCTTCCAGAGCGGATCATTGTTGCACACAATTAAGCAAATTCCAGCAGCGTTGTCCTTGTTCTTACAACATCACAATGAAATGTTTTCTTTCAACTACAAAGAGATGATGGCACATTTTCTCTGAGGGCAGTTTTGATTTAGGACACCAAAAGAAAAGGCTTTTCTTTCAGTTTTTTAAAAAAAATCTCTGTATAAAAATAGATCTAAATAAATGTCTCACAATTGTATACCCATAGTTTTATTGCAAGTTTTGTTAAGTTATTTAGGTTTAGTTTGACTTTTCATTTGAGCTTGAATATTAAGGAAAACCCTTTGTGTCAGACAAAATGGATCCGTTACCGTGAGCAGGCCCTCTATGTCTGATAAATGTAGATGATTAAACTTGATGATTGTCATTTGTATCAGTTACTCACTTCTGGGCTCATTTTCCACATCCAAACCTCAAGCAAAATTGCATTTACTGAATTTAATCACTACAGGTTATGTTGTCAATAAGGAAGTGTGTAGCCAAAAGTGATTTAAAGTGTATATATATAGATCTTTATGAAGATCACACCAGTGTAAACGATACTTGTGATATACTTTTTTAGATAATTTAAAGTGTTGTATGCCCAGGCAAATGGTATGTTGGCCCCAAGCGGCAACCTTCGGCATAGAAACATGAAGCCTATGCAGAAGTGTCAAAAACTGCAGTTCCCCTCTCCTCCACTTGGCTGCAAAACAGAGTAATTCCCTATAGACTCCCATGTCAAAAAGGCCAACTTTACAGCAGAATTAAACATGTTTACAGCCTGGTTTTAAAGAACCATTTTAGGTCTAAAAGGTCAGGTTTACCTGCATGACAACTGTGGGGGGAAGGGAACATTGTTTAAATTTGATTTAATCCTCAAATTTTCAAAATTTTCTATTTTTTATAAAAATGCATGTAGAAGCTCAAACAATACAGTCAACTAAACACTTTCTTTCTCAGGTCGGCTTTCAGGAGCCTCAGTCGTCAGATTATGAGGTAAAAATAATATCTAATTGATGTGTCAAGAGATAAAGCTCCGTAAAAGCCTACCAAAGAAACAAAGCTAACTTTATTATATATTTTCCTTTATAATATAGTACTTGACATGTTTACGCTATTTAGGAAATGCTTGATAATTACAGTAATTTACTGTTTACCATCTAATTCAGCTAGATTTTGGCCGCACTGTGCATCTTCTTGGCTTTATTCCAGCCATAAAGCATCATTTTCTGAATCTCATTTGTTTCATTAAAATTGATGAAAACAAGGGAGCTCTTAATATTTCTCAGCATCCGTTGCTGCAGTGTCCTAATAGTTTGGTGTACTTTGACTAAAAATCCCAAAACTTTGTTGTACAGTCAAGCTTTAGGCTCAGTGACGTTTCTTACACAGTAGTTTGGCCTGTGCCGTTTGAAGCATCATCATCTAATGGATGCCTGCAAATGTCGAAATTTCAAAAAGTAAGTGGGACAGTAGAAGATCAAACACGAAGATTTTTGAAGTTTGATCATCAGCTTCCTTTGTTCTCTTGAAAGCTAAAAAGCAATCCAGTGTCAAATGCTGCACTTTTCAAGTGACTTTTCATGCACAATTACAACCTGTGGGAAATAAAGTCCATATAATTACTCCGAATAGCAAAATAATGTCAAAATGACGAGGAAAAACCAATCAAACACCCTGCCTCTTTTACACCAAACAAAGGTGACAGGCAATTCACAGATTGATTTTTTTAAATAATATAACCATAGCAAAAGATAAAATTGTTTAATCCCTGAAAGCAAATATTTTCTGTTGAATCAAGGAAGGAAAATGGGCGGAAAGAAGACAGAAGGTTAATGCAAGTGTTTACGATGCACAGCAATCATGGAGGTGGAAGGTTCCCATCTTCAGGACTGCAGACACAGCCTTTTTGTGTGGCAGTATGCACATAAACCTTTCCTCCCTCAACCTTCTGGTGTTGCATAGGATTTCTTTTACAGCAAGACAATGAGGCTAAACAAGCATCAGGGCTATTTTAAGTCTAAGGAACAGCAACAAGTGTTTCTCGCATGGCTTTCAGTCAGCAGTCACAAGACCTCATCCCCTGTGAACATATTTTGGAACAAATGTGAGAAGGAAAAAAGTCAACATCACAAGACATCTCTCTGGGATGCTCTGAAAGAGAGTTGGAATGTGGGTTGTTCAGATTCTTCAGAAGTGGTAGAAAAAAGATGGCAGAGTGTTTGCCCTGATTACAGCTAAACAATGCGGTTTTCCGAGCAGGTTTTAAAGACCTAGAATGGCATCGCTTTGGCAGAGATTCTGTGGAAAATCAGATTAGTGACCAATCTAGGTTTAAACTGTATCCATACTGAGAGAGGAAAACCTGGAAATGTATTGTTTCTTTTTTTGTGGGCTTTCTATCCACACTAAACTGCTGTTTTCACAATACAATGTAAAGCTTTTTGGGGACACTGATCACAGCAGATGAATGTGATGTTACTGCGGAGGGAAGATACGCAGAATTATACACATGGGAAATGCAGCGCATCTGAGACTCTACAAAGTTTTTCACTGTGTTGTATCTAAGACTTTCGCAGCAAATCCTTGAAGGAAACATCTACAGAGAACTACATTTCCTAAAAAAAACAGAATGACTTTGTTTACATGCCTTTAATTTTTGGGTTAAGGCCAATATTTCGGTTTCTTAAACTTTTAGAATTTCCTGCTTACATAAATGTGTGAGGAGACAGTTACTCCTTCAAACATGATAGCTGCAATAAATTTGAATATCTGCAATATAAAGAAGAACATGAGCTAACTATGTGCCATTTTCTGCTTATTTCTGTATCCATTGGATCATTAACAATAATTTACTGATTTATCAAAAGGTTTGAGCCTCGTAAAACAGGTGCAGAGTTGATAATGCCGCAAAAACGAAAATAGGAATGCGCCCACAAAACCATTACAATAGCGGAATACATTTTGTGCTTTTCCCTTGAATGAACATGCATCTGGCCATTTCTGCCAAGATGGTGCAAAATACTTTGAGGAGATGCAAATAAATCAGCTTTGCAGGCGTAATTTGATTTGACAAAATCCTCATTTATATTAGACTGTTTGGGCCCGTTATCGATTTCGCAATCATTCTTAGCAGAACACTCGCAAATCATGGAAACACAACAGGGGCTAAATATTTGCGGGGCAAATTATTTGCTGGAAAAGCAGTAAAAACGGGCGACATTTGGGTTTTTAAAAACTGGAGCAAGGACATATTCGGGAGAAGGTATTGCTAATATTCTGTTATGAAAGGGTTATTGGCTGTATGTAAATTCAGTCGATAGCTCCAATTTAAAATAAGAAAAATGCAAAGCTGTTTTACAATCAAAGTTTTATACAACTTAATAAAGAACGAATGACCTGAGAGGAGGGGGGCCAACCCAGGCTAGAACATGTCAAACTTTAAGAGCTGTGGATCCACATGAGAGCTAATGCAGAAGAGATAAAATGTCAATCTACAAGAGCATGAAAGAAAACAGCCTAAAGCCTAGACATCAATTAAATAGAGAGGGAACCAAGAGAAACGCTGTCCATGACCAAGAGGAGCAGTCCATTTGGTGAGTCAGTGAACTGAGCCTGTGTGCTACTGAGCTTTCACCATTAGCTAACAATTGCTAAAGTTGTTTAGTGGTATTATAAGGTTTGCTGTTACATTTTACATGACTATAACGTCACTAGAGGTGGTTGTTGACTAACGGGGTTATTTATCAGGACCCAAGGCAGAAACTAATGCCCAGCTAATGGGCTTTTAGTTACATCACACAATGTATAACTAAAGTAAAGGTTTTTATTACAATACCTGGCAAAGACATCAGAGTGGGACAGGGAGGGATGACAAAAAATGAAAGATGAAGTATTAAATTAGAATAAAAAAGCGTTCACTTCCCATCTCTGTCTATATAACACTCAGGTCCTCAGATAGCAGTGTCATGGCAGCCTGATGCCAGTGGATGCTAAAAGATCTGCAGAGAGTAAACAGCTATTTGCTATCAATCTTATGCACCTCAGCCAGCTTCTACTTCCCATCTGGTGCTCCATTAAATTTCCTCTTGTCTAAAATGCACACCACACACAGTCGCATTATGTCAGTAACAAGAACCTAACTCTGAAATGCAATCTCATGACAGATCATGAAAAATGTATGTGTTCCAAGGGAAATAAAGGCTCCATATGACATTTTCCTTCCTCAGTTCTCTACTGCGATAGATTTCTTGTCACACCCGCTAATGACTTTCCATTCCTGTCATAATATGCTAGCGCTGATGCTAACAGAGCAGCCCTAATTATGTCAACATATTCAAAATGAATATGTATGGGTTGGTTCAGAAGTTAAAAAACACATAAGGTTGTTGGGATAATAAGGTTATATGTTTTCACAAACTACAAAGTTTGATGCCCATTTATCAAGGTTTCTATTGTGAGATGCAGAATGACGTACAAGCTTACCACTTTCTACCAGCGTAGCCACGATGCTATGTAACGGACCATGAGGTGCTATACAGTGCAGATGCATGGCGTAAAGCCCGCAGAGCAAGGAAAACAGATTCCCCCAAAAGGTTATTAGTGTATGAAATAATTACATAATTGTTATAATTTAAATGATTATAAATTATATTATATTATATTATATTATATTATATTATATTATATTATATTTCAGATTTCATTATTTTGTTTGTTTATGTAAACTATAATTATGTTGGACACATGATCGTATATGTCATAAAAAGAGTGTCCCTATAAATGATTAATTTCAAACTAAGGTGTCACACCAAAACACAATAGCATTTTTCTTCAGGTGGATTTTTTGCTACTTTGCTACTCTATTGCTGCTCACAGAGTTTTTGCTCCACAGTGATGAAAAATATATCTTTGTAATCGGCAGAGTTCCTGCTTCCACAGGTGTCTGGCATGTTTGGTTTGCTTGAAAAGGAGAAATGAGCAGAAGCTCTGAAGTAGCACGCTGTCACATGCCCATATAACTGTTTGGGGTTTGAATTTCATTTCATTTGTATACCAGTGCTTGGTAGAGCCTTTACACTGAGTTTCTCCATGTGATTTCTGCATTGGTACTTCCTAGTGAGTGACCAGATCTTCTGTAGGCTACTGCAGGTATCTCATGCTACCACATGCAGAACCCACATCAAGAAAACGTTACTGCAGTTGCAGTACTTATTTCTGACAAACATTGTCCGTTACTAATCAACTTGGTCAAAAGTTGGTTTTTAACCTCATATACTGAATTGTACAAAATATGAACTTAGTATATAAATTAAGTTGCACAAAGGATATGACTTATTGAAGTCAAATTCCAACAAATGCCATCAGAGAAAATTTTCGGATGAATAATGAGGTGATTTTAACCAAATTATGCAACATTTTTATTTACTTGGTTAGGCTGTAATTCAGGAGTGTACCAACTGAAAATGAACCATTACCCAGCTGTTAAAGACAGATTTTTTAAAAGTCCCACAGTGTTTGAAACATGAAGAGCATTTTTCCCCTTCTGCTCACATTAATGCGCTCACAGACTCAGTGCATGTAAATGTTGTATGCAAACCTCCATCTCTATTTCTTACACTGTTTGCATAAAAGCTTTCTTTTCTTGTGGTCCAGGCTTCACTGTGAGCTCATCCTGTCTGTATCGCATTTTTAAAATTTGATGTAATACAGGAGGGTTTGATGTTTATGCTCTTAATGCTTGAAAGTGCCGTCATGTGTAATTTGTGCATGAATAACAGTTCTTGAAAATAAACCTCAAGACAGGATGTTCTCTATCACCCACTGCATCTTCATAAAATTGTTGACAGGACTAATTTGGCTCCTTTTCTCTCACATGTTGAGATTTTGGTAAATGCTGTACACTTCTCTGACAGCAGTGTATCCCACATCCTATTTAAACCATGATGCTTTCCCTCTAGCTTTCAGGAGTTTGCTTTCTACATTTTTCCAAGCTTACACCCACATTGCTTATACGACACTTGCTTTTGTGCTTCTGCTTTTATATCATCCAAAGCCTTCCTCCTCTTTAGCACCTAATGGCAAGGTCATTTGTACAACTCTGGGAAACAATGACAGGAATGCAAAATTATCTTTTATTTTTGAGCTTATATTTCTACTCTTCACTGTTTCAGTTTGTGTAGGAACAAGGCAAGTCTGCATATTTTTCTGATCATCACCCAGTTTTTAACAAAGTTGGGATGTTGCATAACAGTAATGGTATAATTAAGATATCCAGATAATCCAGGGAAATCTCTGTATACAGGAATGAAGCTGAGAACCAACATTTGACGACCATGATCTTCGAACCTTCAGGCGGCTCCGCACTAAACACAGACTCTATTATTTGTGGACTCACTGCAGTGGCTCAGGAACTTCTACCAACAATATTGTCATTAAACAGAGCTTTCGATTGTATATGCATTAAAAAAGATTTCAAACTCCACCATGCAAAAAAAAAAAAAAACATGATCAAAATTTCTAGATGATGCCTCCTTGTCTGGGATTGGGCTCATTTTAGATTAAATACAGTGGAGAGGGAATTGTTGTTCTGCAGTCAGTATGTAAAATTTGATTGTGATAATCATGGCTCCTCCAGGATAAAGAACAGAGAAGAACATGCAGCTTATCAGAAGCAGACATGTGCATGACTCGTGTAAAGTCCAGACCGTGCCTTTTTCAATTAGGGCCTTCTTCATGTTACCAAGACCATTTCAGCCAAATGTATCACAACAATAAATATGTTCATACTTATGATTAAAATATCCTAAATAGTACAGACTTCCATGTGTTTTCAGTATAATTATTCATATGACAGTGTCTAGAAGGGGGGCCAGAGGGTGTGCTACAGAAGCATCACACCCCTCAGCTTCCCTGGCGGTCTATTCAGGGATTCTGTAGAGGAGGGTCCATCACATAGTCAACAGTGGATCAGCTCTAAACCCTCCTCAGGGTCCTGGAGCGGGCATAGGAGTTCACCCGATCAGTCTACATGTGCTTTGTGGACCTGAGGAAAGCATTTAGTTAAACCATGTCCACTGGGGACCCATGTGTGGGGGGTGCTCTGGGAGAATGGAGTGCTGGATCCCCTTGTACAGTATGAGCTGTCTGGTCCCTGTGCGACTGGTGTCAGCCTTATTGTCAGCCGTACGATGGACTTGTTTCCGGTGAGGGTTGGACTCCACCAGGGTCGTCCTTTGTCATGATTCTGTTTGTGACATTTATGGACAGAATTTCAAGGATCAGTTGAGTGGATCTGGTTTGATGGTCTCAGGATCGAGTCTCTGCTTTTTGCAGATGATGTGGTCCTGTAGGCTTCATCGGGCTGTGATCTCCAGCTTTTTCTGGAGTGACTTGCAGCCGAGTGTGAAGAGGTCAGGATGAGAATCAGCACCTCCAATTCGAGACCATGGTACACTGTAAGAAAAAGCTTTCTTTGCTTCCTCATCAGCTTTCCTGAAGTACGTTGCATTTTATATGGAAAGAAAGACTTTGCAAGTCCTCGTGGTGACCATGGAGGGCTTTGGAAAAATTCTCACCAAAATCACCTTGACCTATTGATTAAAACCTTGTGCTTTAAAAGAAATAAGAATAACACACATAACAACACAATACACGGTACTGATTACACATCACAATTGCAGCAAATTTGGAAAGAAACTTTTAATTAGAGAATATCCACCAGGTTGCATATAACTGGAAAGCATGTCTTCTTTAGAGCAGAAAAGGTTTTATTCTTGTGCTTTATTTTTTAGAAATAAAGCTGTGAAACTCTTCTACATTTTTTAACATTGCAGTGCAGGTTCAGCACTTCCTGCTCCCTCAAAAAAAGAAACTTATTTTACTGTCATCCCCTCTAATGTTTAACCAGAAACTTTGATCCTCATATTTCATAATTCCACCATCATTGTTCTTCTGTGGACACCCAAATCTCAGACATCATTATTCAGGCTTCGGTGGAGTGGAAGGTAGCTGCTTTCCTGGGAAACCAGAGAGAAGTCAGCGTTGAGAGGTAAAAATCATGTGACTTATTTATGCTTTCTGAGGTCATGACAAAACTGCCTTTGGTTTATTGAATTAAAGCTGGAATGTGTTTTTTTTACTGCAGAGCAGGTACTGCTTCTCACAGTGCATGTGAAGAAGATGAGAATTTTTTTTTTACTGTTGTTTGCTTAACGATGATCTGTGACCACAAGTTGTCAAGCTTTATTTAGACTGAAGAGCCTTTTCAAAAGGTTAGAAGAGTCAAAAATCACACACACAAAAGAAAATGACTTTTTCCTCATTTTATTTGGAGTCAAAGCAGCTTCCATTCATGTATAACAGAATACAGTGAATGAACCTGCCTTCCTCCTCAGCTGCTACATCATATCACGCTCATCCTCATGAGTTTATGCAAAAATCCTGTAAAGATCTCTTTAATTTAGAGATTAATCTCCCATTTTGCCATCACCGGTAATCATGTTTAGATTTTCTGGCTGAGGATTTGTCCGCCACTGATCCCCCCCTGCCGGTTTAATTAAGTTTGACGGCTCATTATGTTCTGGCAGGACTTAAAGAAAGAGCTTGACATTTTGAGAGGTACTCTTAATCACGTTTTTTCTCAGCATTGTGTGAGACGCCTGATAACACCCTCATGGTAGCAGAGCCAGAAGACTATTAGACTGACAGAAAACAGGATGAAACAGCCAACCTGGAAGTTTGAGCTGCCTCGAAAGACCCGCTAATGAATCATGTGAAACCTCTATACATTATTTCCCCCTGTTTACAGCTCTCCAACTAAACCAAGCTACCAAGACTGGTTCCCATTTGTATCAGAAAGATACCAAACTTTTTCTCTCCATTTTGGCTCCAATGTGTTTTTAGCTCCTTAAAGGGGAAAATGGAGTCACATGTTTTCTAAGAAAGGACAAAGTTTCCCAGGAATTCCCATTAATAAACTACTGTTTTGGCTTGTGAAATGATTCTGTTAAACAACCTTTAAATCAAATTTCACCAAATAGCCATTGCTTCTAAAAAAATAATTCATAAAATTGTTGTTTGACTGCTTCAAAGGCAATATCATTTGGTGTGTGACAACGTCTGAAGCATCAATCTGCAGCTGTTAACACTGGAATCGAACTAGAAACAAGGCCAGTTTCTCATTTGGGTCACTTTGAGGGATGTTTTTTTTGACTGAACGTGAACTGAAGCTGTCATTGTTATGACAAAATCATCCCAACCTTAGGAAAATAAGCTTTCGCAACACGAGAGATTACAGTAGTTCTTGTTTTCAAACTCTTGTTATTTTGCTTCATTTGGCATCATAGGAGTCTGCTGGAGATGGAAAAGAAAAAAAAAAGAGCTGGTAAGAAACACTGCAGAGCCGAGTCAAGTGTTTTTGTTTTGTGTGGCTAGAGACAATAAAGATAAATCTGACAGAGTATCCCTGGTTGTTAAAGTAAGTTATAAGAGCACTGTGTATTAAATTAAAGAAATAAAAAAAATGGAAGCAGTGCCCAGAAAGCAGACGGGGAAAGTGCAGGCTGCAGCTTCCGATTGTTTAGATTGTCAAGCTATTTTCATGTAATTGGTTATGACTTAGATTCATTTGGGAATATTCCAGATATTAGCATGATGGTGACATACAGTGAAAGTCTTGACACCCCACCCTTTCTCTTCCTTATGTTTTTCCAAACAGCCAGACTTTCTTCTAATCTTTCAGAGTGGTCTATAGCAATAGTTTCCTTGGTTTCCTTATGGTCTTTCCACATTATTTTGAGGACAGGGGCTCATTCTTTAAGCTCTTTTTTATCATGGAGTCTATCAGCATGGCATGCAGTGTCCTTGAAACATCTGAGGAAACTGAACAAGTGGACGGAAAAATAGGAAGCAACAGCTCAACAGTATCTGAAAGTGATGTCCTTTTTTATTATATATATGTTATGATTCCATTGGACAATATCTGATTCAGATATTTGTTGACAATATGAACAAACCAAGGAATCTTTTCTCATATATTATGAACACACTTTGGGAAAATGATTTACAACACATGGGTGAAATTGTTGCCCATACTTTCCATAGCTTTGAACCGTAGCATAGACTAAGCTTTGTCCAAAGTTCACTAACAAATCCTCACTGGACATATGACAGGGAAAAGATTGATGGCTGTTAACTGGAAGGAAGCAGATCAATTGAAAGATACCGTCTGTGGCTGCAGACTTTCTAAGAAATGGGCTCCATGGAAGAGTCTGTGCCATTAAACTGAATCTTACAACATGGAACATCAGATAAGCAACACCATGATGTATATTATTCCTTGAATTTCCATAACTTTGAGACAGAGCTTATAGTAATATAAATGTTCCATATCACCTCATTTTCAACTGTAAATATCCCTATATAAAGTTCTGAATGCAGACTTTTATCCAACGAACTGTTCAACTGAGCTTTCAAACTCTGTGTCTTTAGCTCATGGTTAATTTTCAGCGTATTGTGTTTGTGCAGGGCCACCCCTCCCTAACACAGAACACACTCCCCGCGTAGGGCCTCATCTTCCAAAGGGGGCCACATTTTGCGCAAGTGGACGCATTTGCAGCTTTTAAATCAAGGTTTAAAAAAAATTCTATTTGCAGCCTTTTATGATAAGTGAATTTTTTTTCTTTCTGAGGGATTTTTTGTTTCTTTAATTTTTTTATTTTGTGATTTTCCTTTTGTTTGTAGTTCTTTTTATTGCTTTCTGCACCTTGCTGTAATGTTTTTGATGTTTGTATGTAAAGCACCTTGAATTGTCATGTACATGAAATGTGCTATACAAATGAACTTGCCTTGCCTTACATAGACTGACACAAAGTCATTCATTTATCTTTGTTAGTCCGTATCAGTAGTATAAAAAACTTTTTTATACTTCTTCATTGAGACAAGAAAAAGCCTAAAATCTTATCGTCATCAACTGAAAGTGTGGTTTCCATGGAAATACACCATCCAGATTTCATCTCAAAAATCTGTTGAATTTAACAATTGCTCAGTTATTTAACTATTTTCCTTCTTGAATTGAGGGTTTCAGTCTGGTCACAATGTCAGACACCAACCTTTGTTACTCCTGACTGACGACGTGTAGCTGGTTCTGTCAGATTTCACTTTTTTTAAAAACAATTGTAATCTAAAATCTGAACATAAACTGCTCCTGAGTCGGTTATGTGGGAAGCCTAAGTAACCATGGCAATTTAGGCTCAGAAAACTCTGATTTTCACCTCAAAATGATTGATCTCACTTAGATCCACCACAAGTAACCATGTAGATCTCATTGTATGACAAGAATCCACTAAATTATAAAGTTGTACTTTTAATTTAAACTCTTTTCTCAGTTTTTCGTTGTTGCTGCTCTGATATTATTAAAGTGATGTCACTCACAGATCTAATGAGGCTCATTGGTACTCAGTAAAATGCTTTCATTAGTTTGATTGATTGTCACAGTCAATCTGTTTACATGCACAGCTAGGTCTCATGCATGCAGGATAAATTCAACCTCCAACCACACTATTTAGTAGGCCTATGTCTGAATTTGAGAATTTTGACTTAATTTGTTCAAGTTTTTAAAAAGTCCAGTTTTAGTTGGAATAACAACAAACTAAAAGATATATACCACAACTGTGGCATTGGACTGCAACACACATCATTTGGTATTTTTCAAATGTTCTTCATTCTTAATGCATTATAGGATGTATCATCAGAATGGTGTTTTGTTTTGTTTTTCCTGGGCTAAAATGTTGAGAAGGACAAAACATTCTCCCACTGATTCAGATGTATTTCTCACCAACACAAATAGACTATTGGTAGCATTATGGAAGTCGAGTTAGGTCAAATTACAAAGGCCACTTGAACACCCTTATTGATTCAGAAAATATGAGTTCGAAAGGTCAGAACAAACAAATTTGTATGTGATAAAATTTCTGGCAAGTAATTTCCATGGAACATAAGGCCCTGCAGGCTCTCGTTGCCTAAGTCACCCAGCTTCAATTTAATCTTGATCAAAGCATGCAACTTAAAAATGAAGAGTATATTACAGCATGCTGCACCTCTGGGGGCAGCCTGGAGACATGATCTGTCTCATGCAATGTCACATTTAGTGCCACTGCAGCTGATGGACACAACATTTAACACACAAAAACGAAGAAGGAATGAATTAATTAATCATTTATGTAAATGTATACATAGAATTAAACATTTGAATGTATATTTGTGTTTTTTAAATATATTTTACTATATATATAAATATTTTTTAAATGTTTCTTGGTATCCTTTTTCATCTATGTACTCTACTTACTTAATGATCAGCCCATCCCTCATTTGCTCCTCCAAAAACATTCCTATTTTGGGACTAACAAAGTGTTACTTCATCCTGAAACTTAATTAGCTGCATTTGGTTTTAGAAAAGAGAAATATTTTCCATTTCCAATATTAAAAATATGCTGGATTAGTTCATAATGATGCTCTGCTTTACTTCAGTTGGCACAAAAATGGTAAATTATGGTCACATATTCAAAACAGATGAGTGATTTCTTAATTATTTACATTTACAGCAGGAAACGGATGCACAAATGGTTTAGAAGTGAATGAATATCTGTATATTAATTTGTGAAGGTTGCCTTTAAGTGACTTACTGAGAAACTTCTGTAAGTAAGTAACAGGACACTGGTGGGAAGGCATTTACTCGTCCTTCATGAAGTCTCTCTTTGTCTTCACAATATCACTGTATCACAATATCAATACAATATCTGAGTCCTTTATGGAAAAAAAGGCTCTTAATTACAAAGATACATATCAGAGCAAATATTTGAGGGAGATATGAAATACATAATTCACAGAAAAACAGAGTAACAGCACATGTAGAATAACAATCGCCTGCATCGATACACAATATCGCTACGTACATATACACGGATCCCATCTCTGTATTTTGTAATGCGGACGTCTGTCTATGTGCGTTTTCTTGCCTCTTGAAGGGCATTGTTCCAACTGTGGATGCAGACTGGGGCAGATAAAACAAAAAGGAATCACCTTGCAAACAATCCATGAAAATCAGAACAATACTCATGATATATATGGCAATCGGAGTGATTGTGGTTGGCAAAATTTTGATGAGACAAAAGGTCCCTGAGTGCTTTCACGCTGCATTGTCAAGCCATTTGAGCCAGAAACTAACAGAAGTAGGCTGTGACTCTGCATTAATGATAAATAAACTCTTTTCCTTTTTAAATACAACACTAACAACAAACATGTTTCATCAAACACCGAGCGAATGTTTACTTACTACCGGCTGCTGTCCAGCCAAGAGCGAACTATAGATACAGTACTTTGCACATCAGTCTGCAGGCTGTATTTCTGCTTTACATACCAATGAGCCATCAGCGCCCCAGAACCAGAAAATACAGATTATTGGTTATTATAGTTGTGTTGGCAATCCAGAAATGCTTCAAAGTTACAGCTAAAATTGCATAAATGGTTAATAAATAATTCACTTGTGCTTTAAACTGTACACAATGAAGAGATTACCATGCAGGACTACTACCTCTCATTGTTTTGGTTGAAAGTCGAAGACAATCTGACTGTAGCGATTCCAAAATCAAAACTGCAAATGTTGTGCTTGATCATGTATGTTGGAAAACCATAGCAAGTGGATTAAGAATATTAACAGCTATTTTTTTCTTCTTCCGAAATAGAACTGCCCCTTGCTTATCCAGTTTGTATCACAAATTTGTCCATTATTCAGGCCACTGGTTACAAATCATAAGCCCTTGCAAAGAGTTCTTTATTAGATAACTGATAATAGTCCCGCTGCAGATCCCGTCTGTTCAGACACAAGACGCCACAAAGTGTACTGGTGAAAAAAGCCATTGAGTGAACAACACAGATACACAGTGGAACTTACTTCATCACGGTTTGCTCATGCTTGTATCCGCACCTGACCAGCATGACCGTCGTTTATAAAAGTCAATCAAAGAAAAGTATTACCTGCATTTAACTATTTTCAGCAAAGGTGGCTTCTGATGCTCCTGCTTGTTTTTTTTCTATCTTTCTTTTTTTGTGTAACATCAGTTTCTTGAGCCACCTCGTTTCCAGGCAAGCATCAAAAGACACGTACGTGCACACAAAACGTACAAAAACGTATTTCTCTTTTTTCTAAATGACAGTAATGCGATAGCTGGGGTCGTTGGCCGTGCTGGAGCCGTCGGTTTTGACCACCGTGACCTTCGACGAGTGCTGCGAGCTGTGCAGGGCGTTTCGGCGGCAAAGGCGCTCGCGGTAGTTCTGGGCGAAAATGAGCAGCATGAGCGGGTTGATGCAGCTGTGGGAGTAGCTGAGGCAGATGCTGATGTTGTAGATGTAGACAAACGCGACGGTCGGCGTGTTGTTGCTCAGGTTGATCACCTGGATGACGTGGTAGGGCGACCAGCAGATCAGGAACACGGCGATGACCATCAGGACCATCTTGGTGGCTCGTTTAGCCCACACGGACTGCTTACGCTTCACCCGGCGGATGGAGCTGAAGACGTGATAGAGGGTGAGCGAGTAGAAGGTGCTGATGATGATGAGGGGGATGATGAAGCCCAGGATAGACTGGTAGAGAGTATACCAGTACATGTCTTCAGGCCCGTCCAAGTACATCATGCAGACCTCTAAGTGCTGCCTGCGGGCAACCTTGGCGTACATCATGACTGGAATGGTGAGGAGGAAGCTGCCCAGCCACACCAGCAGGTTGATGATAATGGTCCACTGCACGGTCCTCCTCTCTGAGCTCGGATGCACAATAGCTATATACCTACAGGGGAAAAATAGATCTTTAGAGCTTGATAGCAGTCTGAAACACAAGAGATAAACACATATTTCTCAAAATACATGTTCAAGAGGTCGTTTTCATCCAGCTTGGGTAATCAAAAACGAGGCTAGGGGCCATGCAAAGACCAACCAGGGTCAGGATCAGAGATTGGCTTTCAAACTGTTTGTGCTCAGTTTCTGAAATGAACCCGTGACTAACAAAGTAGTCTGATTTAGGCTGGAAGTATAAGCACATACTGTATGCAATCAGTTTCCATTTGGTTTCATCATGAAGAACCAGAACATAATCACTCTGTCATTACTGTGACCTTATATGCTGTTTCAGTGAAGAAATTAAATACTCCCAGTTGCCGTTTCATGTTATGCCATGCTAATGTGCTGAGATTTCACTTTAATTTCAGTTACTTCATCATTCGATGGGTGAGGATAATAATCACTAATGGGAGCTGGTGCCCTAAACCCACAATTAAATTAGGTTACTATACCTTTAATAATTGAATCTTAAAGATCCAGCCTCTAGCTTGCCTCAGATTAGACATGTCAAATATTAATTTTTCACAAAGTCAGAACTCTTGTGAGTCCTGCACTGCACTAAATGTTTCAATTGTCAGTCTTACATTAGTTTCTCTGCAGGACTTGATTCAGAAAAGTGATTCATGTGTGATGTAATTTAAAGCAGCACTGCAGCACCAAACTTTCTCTTTCTTACATCTAGTGAGGTTTTCTCTACTTGTGGGACATGTAAAATAAAATTTGTATATGAAAAATTTAACATGTAAAATGTCTCTCCCCAGATACTTTTACACTCTGCTTTGCGGGTATTTGGAAACAGAATCATGTTAATATCCACAAATCTCCACCAAAAATGGCATTATGGACTATGCAGTATAGCAACCCTTCAATAAGGGGGTAGATCAAAAATTGCATCTCCATTGTTGAGTACAACTCTGTCTTTCTTATCTGGATCCAGGAATGTAAAGAGAAAATACTCTGAGCATGACATTAGGAGGCACATGAAGTCAGATTGGGAAAATACATACATCTTGATATGTTACCAAGCACAGACGCATGGCTCCAAAAGAAGGTCCAACTTAATAATATTCAAAGAGGAAATTCACTTAAAGACAGCGACTAAGTTCTGCATGAACAACTGCAAGGATATGCAATTTTGACCTCATAGGAATTGTGGCCTAGATGGAAAGGTCAAATCTCAATAGTCTCATTTCATTCAGATGACAAATAACTCATTAATGGAAAAACGTGGAACGTCTGCACTATTTCCTTTCACCTCCACTTTTTGTTCTCTGGTGGTAGTTATGTTCATCTCCTATGAATCTGAGATTACAGTTTTAAAAGTAAAACCAGGCAGTTTAATATTCCTTCAGTACTTTTGCAGCAAATTTTCTTAAAAACAATAAAAGCGAGAAGAACTGCTAAGATGTCAAGGCTCCTCAGATTCCATTTCACTATGGAAAAAAACAAAATAAACCTACAAACTCCACTTTCAGTAAATGAAATGAGGCTCATAAAGACCCTTTTTCTCCCTTTTCCAGGTACTGCTCACTACAACACAATTACTGCTGTAGTGAGCCTATAGACTTTATTGTGAGGCATTATAGCTCTGACGGCAACTCCTGCTCCAGATGTTCTCCTCAAATGGAGATGCTTATCAGTTCAAAATGGTGCAAGCACTCATTTAATTGTCATTATGTGTTCAGACCATATGCAACGCGTGTACATAATTTATGTAGAGAACACTGCGTCCACTGACATAGGTGATTACATGACATGTTATATTGTCATTGATGGACTTTTTTTTTTTTCGTGGATGACATGTTTACTTACTATCACTTCTAGGTGTAAGTTAAAGGAGCCCTTGTTTCAGCTGAGTACCTTCTGACCAGAAAAAAATATTTTAAAGAAAAGATTATCATCCCAAATGTGACATGAAAAACACTAAAATAATCATAATAATAATGTTTTTTAGTTTTCCGTTGATTCAATAATTGACCATTGTTTTACCACACAAGCTTTTGTTCTCTGATATTTTATCTTTAAAAAAAACTCTTCAGTACTCCCTAGTATCCCCATTTGAGAGCCTTTGCTCTAGATTGCCAAGAAGGCTGAATGCTCACATTGTTGTTGAACATTTTTAATTTTTGTTTTGCTCATTTGAGTTTAATGTTTGAGCAACATGACATTATTTATTTTGTTGCTCTCTGGATAAACTGCAGAGATGGAACAAGCAAGGAGAAAATGGAAATTGGAAGGAGTGTCAGGGTAAGAAGGGAAAGCAACAGGAGCAGGTGAAAAGAGAGATAAACTGAACTGAAAGTTTATGTTTTTACTTAAATCTTAACCTCCAAACACAGAACAAAAAACATTAACATTTAGTGTTACAATATACACAATCATTCATTAGATGCATGCAGACATTAAATCATAATTTAGGTTCTCTGTGGGCTACTACGATTATTATTTTAATTATTTTCTATTGTAGCACCTTTTTTATATTCGTGGGAAAAAATCCTTAGTTCATTATGAGTGAACATGTGGTCTTTAAAGCCTGGAAACGCCCCTGAATAGAGCTTACACTTTAGGAAAATCAATAGCTAAACATACTGTTTAACTTATTCATCGAGTTTGTCTTGGTTTTAGAGAAAAATCATTTGATTTCGTTAAGCTCGGCGTCGGCGCCTTTTCTTCTGACCGTCTTTGGAGATTTACGCATATTCATGAAATTACCTGATTGGACACTTACCGATCAATGCACAGCACCGTGACAATCCCCACCGTGGTGAACTGGTTGCTGACATCAACCACCACGACCGCCTTACACATAAAGTTCCCAAACACCCACTGTCTGTCTCTGACCAGCTGGTGAATGTTGAAGGGCATCACCAGCAAGAACAGCATGTCGGCTATAGCCAAGTTAAGCACATAGATGTCTGAGACCATCTTCTTCTTGCAAGCCGCCACCGCGTAGATCACCAGGCCATTGGCTAAAACTCCCACAGAACACAGGATTCCGTAAATTGAGGGGAATATGTGCATGAACGTGGTGATGTCGATGGGACTGTAAGGCGGCACAGTTGCGATCTGACATGACTGATCGGTAAAGTTGTATGTGTAGCTGTCATTGCAAAATATCTCCGTGTCATTCATCTTCAGATCCTCTCCAAAAAGTTGCGTCGGCGGCGGTGATGTCGGCGCGCACCGATGCGCTCTCTCCAGCCGGCGTCTGGCTCTCCAAACCTGGGCTGCGAAGTTGCGCTCCTCTCAACAATGATGCATATCCAGAGTGGGTCCAGGCGTTACGCGAAGGGTATATCTAAAAGTAAAACTAAAATAAAATATGATCAAGACTGACTACGTGAGCATTAATGTCCTTCGGAACATGATCCTCTGCAAACTGACAGTTAGCTGTGCGCATCTGTTGTGGCTCCACCAAAGTGAGCCTCTGCGGGCACTGTTCCCTCCCTCCAAAGATCATTCGCTGGGTTGTGTAACAAAGCAAGCAAATGAGATGAAGGCTTAACGAGGCTTTGCTTCCAGTCGGTTACTGTAAACATTTTGTTATCTACCCAGATTCTGCTTCTTATCATCACAGAAAAATGTTTACTCTTTTTATACTTGGGTGAAGATCCACTCTGATGTATCAAAACCTACACGCAGGACAAAGACTTTTTTGTTTGCTGAGTGGAAGAAAGTTTCTCTCTTTTTCTTTAAATTCCAGTAAGAGGAAGAGAAGGAAATTAAATGAAACACAAATAGACAAATATATACGTAGGACCCCATATATCACTGAATTTAGGCTTATATTAATTGATAATGTATACCCCTTAATAGCTGACTGAAAAAAAAATATGCTCATAAATTGATATTTAATAAAGATTTGTGTTGACTTGAACTATGCAGTTCTGATGAACTCCCCTTCTTTGTTGCCTCTAAAATGATATATTAAAATGATATCCAGCTTGGAGAAATTAAACAAGCATGAACAGTGGATCCTTGGGTAAAAGATGTATTTTCTCTGCAGCTTTGTTCTGATATCACAGGGCACAGCTTTGAAGGACGCGCTGGTTTTATTTGAGCTGCGCAGCAGATAGAACGCAGCCGGGATCTCACCTCAGGTCGATGGGAATATGTGCTCTCCTCATGCTAACCTGCATGAAGTGTTTGTTCAGTCCCCACTGCAGATCTTATCCACTACACCTGCAGTTCAGGGAGCACCATGATATTATTATTTTAACAAAAGCATGATTTATGAAATAACATTCGATATATTTGGCCCTTCTCTCTGGTCCACAAACTCAGCAAACCAATGAATGACCTCTTTAAACAGCCTTGAGACATATAGACACCATTTCTAATTTGTGATTAATCAGTCTGATCTCATCCAACTATTAATTTTTCCAAGGATAGTAACACGTGTAATTGATCTCATTGAGGGTGAAGATTTTATCTGCAGGCCAAAAACATGCCAAAGGACTTAACTTAACTTCAAGTCCAGCGTGATTTTACTCATACCACAGAAACACAGGCAGACCACCCATTTTACTGCAAGTCTCTTGCTTTGCTTTCGTGTTACTGAGTCTTTCAGAGTCAAAACAAAGGAGTAATTCTTTCATTTCTCGTATTTATTTGTCCACAGCTTTTGGGAACCCTCCCAAAAAAAAATTCCATCCCAGAGGATTAATCTGTCCTCACCTGCCTCTTCAGGTTTATTGAGTTAAATATGAAAGCAACTCAAAGCATTGCCCCCAATTTAATGCTTTTCTAATGAAGTTGTCTGCTTGCATGAAAGTATTTCAGCTAATTTATCACAAAATACCCGCAAGTGACTTCAGTCTGAGCAACACTTTGGTTTCACAGGTAATTTAGCAATATTAGCATGACATAGTGCTGACGCAGGGCAGGGAAAACCTCGTTATTATTGAGAGTTTTGTTATTATTAGATTTTATTTTACTGCTGGGGCTCAGAGAGTCCACACAAAGCTGTTACCAAAGCTGACAGCAGTAGTTAGTCATGATATTTGTCAAAGCCTGTGTTCTATGTTCATAATTTACAAATGTTTATGCTATGTTTATACTTATTCCTACACTATACCTTTTGTCCAGAAAGTCCTTACTACATGTCATCGTGAAACTTTTTGTTCTCTTCAGAAGCACCAAGTGTTTATTAGTTCTTTTTCTTCTGATAAGACAAGATACAACAAATGTATCTTCTGTGCTTGACAGCTTAATTTTGACTTATGTTGTGATTAACAGCAACAGACTGACTAGCCTAATAAAAAGCATCAAACCCAGTATGCATTCTAACTTACTAGTGTGCAAAAGATGCAGCTCTAAGAGCTGATGCTTTGTAGAGAATCAGAAAAACTGAGTCATGTCTAAGAGAGCCAAATCTTTGGAAGGGTTGAGATTTTAATTTGATTGGCCTAACATATGGTCAATTAGATAGGATCATACCAATATGAAAGACAAGGATCATACCACTATGAAAAGAAAGGACATCTTAGAAAACATGGAGTATGAAAGTACAGACATGAAGACAGAGAGAGCTGGAAGACAGATTAAAATCTACAAGTGTGTCAGTAAAAAACTGAAAATCTGCGGATGCAAAGTGACATAATGTTCGGGTCTTATTTAGTTCTTTAGTAGTTGATCTTTATCCTTCCTCTTTACAAAAAAATTTGAAAATATTTACTTTTCTTAATTTGTATTATCTTTCTGGTTACAGGCTACATTTTCATGCTGCAACTTACTTCATAATAAACTACCATTCTTGCTTGTTGTAATGGATCATGCAGCTCCAGCTTAGTCTGCACAATTTGCATCCTGAGGTAATCTTTCAATCTATAGTTTGTTTCCGGTTCCAGTGTGAAAATCTTGATTAACTGAGTTAATGTGTAGTCCTTTAATTCTCACTGAAAACTAAATATGACTCAATTTTCCCACATTACCTTAAAACTAATCTAGAGCTACCATGTAATTAAACCAGCACTGTAATGACATGCTAAAATCAGGTAGACAGCCTTACATAATGTTAGTAGTTGCACTTACACAGGGACAAAATCTCTACATGTGAAGCTTAATTTCACTTCAAAGTGAACTTAAAATACTGGTGATCCATGCTTGTCTTCCTCCTTCTCTGGTGACCTGTCAACCACCTGAGATAGCACATGATGTGTCCAGTCAGATTTCCGAGGTGGCCACCACCCCTCCAGCTCTGCCTCTGATGTTTTTCAATATGATTGCTTTAAACAAAAACAGATTTTTGAAGTTAGCTTCATTAAACCATCCCCGAAAGGTGTGTTCATTTACTCATGTCTCAGAAAACTTTCTGCTCATTTCTCAGATGTGCATAGTATAGAAGTTAAAGGATAACGATTCATAACATGATGTTTCCCATGAAGGAAACCATTGGGTTGCAAAAGGTCGATAGCCGATTAAACCTCCCCTCCTGCACAGTAAGTTCTGGCTGTCAGTAAATCCATGAATGCTGCAACAAATGGCATAATTAGAATAAAGTATTTATCTCAAATGGACATGCAGGTCATTTTTAACTTTACTGAAATGTCATTCTAAATGTCATTTGTACTGAACTTAAATGTTACTTTTCTGCAAAGTCATTAGGTAGGTTAACTAAGAAGGCTTTAAACAATAATGAGTGTTTATGTGATTAGGGCTTACTCTTTGGACATGTTATCCCTGAATTTACTTAAATTACAGAATTTGGAACCAGTCAGACCCACCCATGATGGTATTTGTTCATGGTTAAAAGTCAATTGTTTGTCCAGTGCTATGTGTCCTTTTTTATGCCAGTATTTATTGCGTCAGCAACTTAATGTTCCTTCAAGACATGTGTTGTTAATTTAAACTTTAATACGTAAAGTTACAAAAATAAAACAAATATCATAAAATAGTCTGCTCTAAAAAGCAACAAAGACCTAAAGACAAAGTCAGTTTCGTTGGATTATGAAAACTGCTGTGGGCTAAGGTTCCCAGTAAGCTGAAGGAGCTTGTGGTTGCTATAATTCTGCAAAGCTGAGCAGGGCTTGTTTTTTCCTCCAGCAGCTGCCACTGTGACTGCTGATGCAAGACGGGGTTAGTGGGGTCTTACCTCCCATCTGCTTGGTGGCCGACAGCGGAGGTCGGAGCTCGCCCGGGTCACCTCCTGAGTGTGCACCTGTGATAATGTGGAGAAGCAAACAATGGGAAAGGAGCATCAACGCTCGATGAATCTCAAACATGGATTTAATGAGGAGTAAATATTGCCTAATGACCACTTATTAAATTTTTAAAATTTTCTATGAATAAGAATGTGTATATTAACCAAGAAGCAGAACATGGCCAACAAAAAGTGAAAAGATTTAAAGAGAGAGTTGTTCTTAATGTCAAACTCTCGGAAGCAGGTCAACTATGGCTCAGTTTTCAACGCAGTTCAAATTGGAGTTATTTGCCCTTATGTGACCCATATCTGATATTTTTATGACAGTCTGAGCAGCAGAAATCCATTTTTTTCCAACTCCAACACTTTTGTATGTTGTACTACAGGTCTGTCTCAGAAAATTAGAATATTGTGATAAAGTTCTTTATTTCCTGTAATGCAATTAAAAAACATGAAATGTCATACATTGTGTATTCATTACAAATCAACTGAAATAT